>JAHWFP010186518.1:37871-58391 GCA_023313725.1 Lithobius niger | reverse complement strand
AAAAAAAAAAGCATCGAAAAAAGCCAATGGAAAAAAAACGTATCTGGTGAAATTCCTTATCCAGCCTGGTGAAATTCGAGCAAAGCATCTGAATTTAACGTATAACAACAGCAGCACCACAGAACACGGAAAAAAAAACCCTTCTTTTCTTCCGGCTTATTTTACCGCAGCTTTTTGCAGCGGTTTTTTCCATCGGTCTTTTTTCCCATCGAGCTGATGAATAAAACTGAACAGTTTAGTATTTAGTGAGATTTTGTTTGCAGGTTTGCGATTTAACAAAAGTCCTCGAATTTTTTTTTATTAGTATTGGAAAAGTCCTTGAAAATGTTTTATTAGTCTTGGAAAACTCCTTGAAAATGTTTATTAGTCTTGAAAAAGTCTTTGAAAATGTTTTATTAGTCTTGGAAAATTTCTTGAAAATGTTTTACTAGTCTTGGAAAAGTCCTTGAATTTTTTTTATTAGTGTTGGAAAAATCCTTGAAATTCTTTTAATTAGACTTGAAAAAGTCCTTGAAAATGTTTTATTAGTCATGGAAAATTTCTTGAAAATGTTTTATTAGTATTGGAAAAGTCCTTGAAATTTTTATTTTGTTAGTTTTGGAAAAATCCTTGAAAATGTTTTATTAGTCTTGGAAAAGTCCTTGAAATTTTTTATTAGTCTTGAAAAAGCTCTTGAAAAATTATATTGGTTTTGAAAAAGTCCTTGAAAGTCCTTTGAATTTTTTGTGTTTGATCTTGTGCGAAACGTGTATGTAGAGAGGAACACTACTGTAAGTTGGACCAAACCAGTTATTTGCACGTGAGGAAATGCAAGTTCTCCACAATAATTTTCCTCTTATGTTTATGCAATCGCGGTTTTTCGAGCAGTCTTACGTTTCGGCAGTCGAAATGCGCCGACATTACATTACGCAAGCGTAGGCTACTTATGACTACTTTGCGGGATACGAAACAGTGCACGTTTGACAGATTGACTACTTACTGAGAAAACTGCTGATAGGCTGTCCTGAGTATCATCCATTTTAGATAACTAAATTTGCATTAGTTTTGGAAAGTAACAGTCAGAAATAATCGCCGTTACGGCAAACGAAATCGAAACCCAAAGCAGCTCAGCAACACAAGCTTTCAGTTTTTTGGGGGGAACGTATCGTATTGTTTTCCAAAAAAGAAATGTTTACGATATGTAGCTTACTATTGCGTGTAAAGCGCTAAAAGTTACTAAATGTACCTTAAAAAGCATTACGCATCGTACCAGTAAAGTACCTTGTTTTGATGCAGTTTAAAAGTTGGTTTTATTTTTCAAAGATAGAAAAATAAAAAAAATAAATAAAAAAAAAAGCAGAGGACGCTCTTCACACCTAGAAGTTTTTATTTTTATTTTTTAGCTTTGAACAACAAAGCCAACTAAAAACTGCTTTGAAATATAAGGTAATGTTTCTATATATTCATGTAACACTGAGTACTTTGTTATGTGCATGTATCAAACTTGAACGCATTTATTTACCAACTCAAGTTACTGGCCCCAAAATTGAAGAATGAAAAACGTTTTTAGGACACACAAATTTAAAAAAAAACTCTCGAACAAAACTTTCAGATTAAATTGAAGCATACAATTTCACACAAATTTTCTGTTTCCGAATTAGGTTGATGAGGGTTGTAAGCATTAAAAACCAATATTCACCAACTACATGGCCCAACATTCAACAACTGTTTGTAGTGTGTGTGTGTGTGTGGGGGGGGGGGGGGGGAGTTTTCTTATTACATGAACAAATTTTTTTGTGTGGATGTGGGATGCCGGAACTGCAGGGGGGGGGACCCCCAGGGGGACCCCCACCCCCGGGCAACACAACACCAGTGGCCGGTATTGGTTCAGTTATATTTATATATTATTATTAAATCTATACAGTATCCGACAAATTATTGTTTTTCTCCCACAGTTCCGAAAAACGCACTTCCTAAAGCAATTGAGAAACTCATAAGGATTAATTTGCTGAAAAATAAATGAACGCTTTACTTTTTTTCACGAAACATTGAAAAATAAATAAATACAATTTGTTGATCTGTTGGCAAGAGTTTCTCAATTTTGGCTACCAGAGGGCGCCAACTAACAGAGTGGCTGAAATTCAGCAGCCAGAGGCTATGACCCCTCCCCCCTCTCCCCCACGTGCTATTTTTTCCCCCAGGGCCAGGACGTGTTGATGGCCGGTCAGGACAGCGTTCCACGTGGAAAAGATAGCCATCATCCAATGGGAAGCAGGTGAAAGGACCCGCAGTAAAAAGAAAAGGAAAAAAAAATGCTAATGAGATGCATAATGAAAGTAAATATTGACGTTGCGTATTTGGAGTTCAAGGATATAATAATAATAATAATAATAATAATAATAATTTTTATTTACACCCTTATACGTACATTAAACACATTAATGTTCTTAATTATTTATAATGTGCAAGACACGAAAGCCTTTTAAACATATATTGTAAGGGCATCACTCAAACATAGACAGACAAATAATACTTAACAGAGGGTGTGATTTAATTAATTACTTAAACTAGATTTATTGCATTCCTGGAACACTGGTTACATATACGGCAGTACACTATTAAATGAATTTTTGACCGTAAATTCTTGGTCTTTTTCATAAGTTACATTATATTTTTTTGTCATTATATCTGTCAGGAGTTAGCTACATGACGAGGCTAATGACCTCTTGTTTCGGTTTCATGGAGCGTCGTTGCTAATATATTGAAACGAATATACTGCCATAACAGTTTAACTGTCGCTTACTACACTCGATCACGTATCCGAACCATGTAAACCAATGGATTTGTACAGAACAATCACCACATTAAACAAGCGGCTACAGCGACTACCTAGTTGCATCCGGTCTTCTGTACAGTTCTGCCACTGCCAATAGTGGGGCACACTTCTCTATCACGCATTGCAACAGCTATCTCTATTATATAATCTAAAAACAGTAACCATCAGAATTGCCCGTTACAAATGTGTTAGCTTTTAAGCTTATTTTACGTTTTAGGCATAATTGTCAGCGTTTAGGCCTAATTTACAACTTTAATTTCGTAAGTAACAACTAACGGAGATTTGGATTGTATACAGTAAGCCTATTCATTTTTGCAACACGGTATGCCTCCGCGCACACAGTTACAGTGTTACACTTACAACGTAATGCGCAGCGTAGCGTATATAGATCAGTGGTAGTAGGGAAGGGACAGAAGAAACGCTGCAGCAGCGACTCGTAGCAACTATTGACGTTGCCATGGTAACGTGATTTTAGACCTAATTTTCATTTTTTAGGCCTAATTTTTTTAACGGCAGTTTTAGTTTCGTAAGTAGCAGATAGGCCTAAGGGAGAATTTGATTCGATCGTAAGCCTATTCATTCATGCAACAATGCGACAAGAGTTAGCGACGAAGCTAAAATGTTTTTGTTTTTACGGCTGCATTAACACAAATCTTTAGGATTTCAATTCGACGATGAAATGTTATTATTTAATTTAGTTACGTCGAAGAAGTCTATTAGCTATAAGGAGGCGACGATGTTTTAATTTGCCATGTTATTTAACCAACTTTTGACAGTGAATCGAACGTTGTAAACAGTGGTCGTCAATTTCTGGTACCGTTGCGAAGTTGAAAAAAGCGACGGACGGACGGACAAAGTCGTTGCAATAGTCTTCTCAGGTGGTACGGCTGTACAGAAGACTAAAATCGGCATTTAAAAGCTTCCATATAGTTATAAGGTCCAATTACTTTACAAATTTATTATAATGTCTTAAACTTCTTAAAAGTTTGTGATAAATTTCCTAAAAATTCATTAAAATTCCTAAAATTCATTATGAGGTCCAGTCTGTAATGTGTAAATCTATCAAGTGAGGCAATGTAATCCATCATTATGCACATTGTCGTCCGCACATTGGGACACTCGGAGCACATCGTCCCCCCCCCCCCCCCCCCCCCCTTCCTTATCCTTTATGTAAGATTATGAAGCAAAACCATAAAAGAAAGGCACAAACCGTAAAACCAAAGGTTAGGGACCAAGGTTAGGGACCAAAGGTTAGTGACACACAACTGTCACATGTTTAATACAATAATATAGGCCTTATTTTGGACAATCTTTAATTAAAAAAAAAATTGACAACCGTTGAAAGCAGCACAATATAACAAATGAATACAAAATTTCCATTCCTGCTATTCGATGGATGTCACTGCCAAATATAATAGTATTAATTAATCTATTTAATTTGTAATTGTATTAGTTTTTTTTTTTTATTTATTTTTTCTCCCGAAAGTGACGTACGTACGGTTCAAGGCAATCGCAAACGGAAAAAAATACAAATTCTGAAAAAAAATTCAGGAGTCTCTTAAACAACCGTCAGGTTCAGACAGTTGCCTGGCAACGGCATCCAGTGGTAAAAAATAGTACTAAAATGGAAATTTAAAATACGCCTTTTTGTTTTCCCCATAATAACTTTTGACCCAACAGGCCGAGTCATTTCAAGTTTACAGCTTGCATCTGTAATAATTATGCCTGCTTGTGGTTTAATTTAAAAATCAATGAAACTGGGCACGGGATTTTGGGGATTTTAAATTGGCGTATTAAAGTTAATCTATACCACGCGCCATGGCTGTTTGCTGTGACGTGCATATCACGTGACTGGGCTAGTCCAATCAGACGGCCAAACAGCCGTTGTTCTCGTTCGTCATTGGCTGACTCATGGTGACGTCACGGAAAACAGCCATTGCGCATAGTTTAACGTCATGACCACACAAATAATTACAATCATTATTTAGGTAATGGGACAGATATTTTATTTTTAGGGGGGGTTAATGCAACAGGTGCAACGATGGCCGGCTTTCAGGTCATAATCAAGATGAAAAAAGAAGTTTTGTTGTACAAAAATACTTCAAAATTAGCCACAACCTTGACGACAAAACTATTTTATCTATTCTTTGGGGTGGGGCACATTGATACACTGATCCCTTAATAACTTTTTTTGCTCTTCTCCCCCGGGGGGGGGGCACTCTTACACTACACTAAATTGTTTCGTGTGGTTACGTTAGGGAAAACTTTCCCCGTTCCTTCATTTGGTTTGAAAAAGGCTGATTTTTGGCATTGCATCCGTTCATGTTTTGTTCTGGAAATGCCATTGAAGAAAGACAGTTTCACGGCCTAGCCTGAGAAAGCATCAAATTTGCGATTATTGCATAAGATGTTGGCGAAATATTTTGCAGTTTTTAAACTAAAACTTCTACTTTAACCGACATCTATGAATGGGGTATGTCGAAAACAAGCTAAGCTCACCAGTACGCCAACTGTTACCCTACGAGTCTTCCATCTTTCACCAACCCCCCCCCCCCCCTATAAATTCTTGTTTTTGCCTATTCGTTACAATTTCCATAACGGCTTGTTTATTATTTCACTCTGCTTCTGTTCGTTTACCTCTTCTTTCCTTCGCCATTTTCCTTTTTTCTTATTGTTCACTCGCAATGGGAAAACTCAGACTAACTTGTTCTTCGGTTTGTCCGTCTGTCCAGTCCACCATCGAGTCGTGAGAGAAAGCGATCAACTCCCTCTTCTTCGCCCCACAATTCCTTGCGACGCGGCGAACAGAAGAACATGATCCCAGGCGCCAGCTGGCGACGAAGTAGTGAAACTCGCAGATGCTCCCCGGCTTCGAGAGGAGGGAAAAGACGAGCGTTAAACTGGCTTGATGTATTTCCCTAAAACTAGGAAACAGGCCTTGGGCCTATTGTAGGCGGAGCCGATAGAAATTAATTCTAAATTTGCATTTTACTCTCATTTTAATGACTCTTTGCAATACTTCCTAAGTAATGTTCCTTAAAAATCCGGGTGAAATACTCAGTTGGCTACGTTTGAGTTTTTCGCCTTTTGGTGTGAACCTCTTTGTGTTGCTGGTCTTTTACACATTTTTGTTTTATTTTTATTTTAGATAGGCCTAAGCTTCGTTTCATATTAAGTTTAAAAGGCTTTCATTTGCTCCCACATTTTGTTTCTGTTTCGTTTGTAGTCTCTTTCCGCCATGGCCGCTGTCCGAAAGTTACTTCAAACGGCACGTTAGCCGCCGTGGTTAAGCTGGCGTAGAGCGTGCCACCGCCAACACTTCTCCCATTGTTTACCTCTATTTCAGAGTATCTTTTCTAGATTTAAAATATTAATAACTAGCAGGACCCGTGCATGCTGCACGGTGGATCGAGTCTCCCGGTCTTAGCCTCTTCCCGTGTTTGGTCTTGTTCGGAAAGTCGATCGCGAATGCAATATTTCATTCATTATAGTAGAGTGATCCTTCAATTTTACTCGCCACCTCCTCTTCCCCTCGTCCTCTTCCCCTCCTTTTCTGGCCGGCCCCGCCCCCCCCCTCGGCAATTTAATCTCCGTGGTTGTCTCCCGGTCATAGCCTCTACCTGTGTTTGGTCTTCTTAGGAAAATCAATCGCGTTTGCAATATTTCATTAGTACACCCACACCCAGGAAAGACGCATACTTGTGTTTGGCTCAATGCTAAAAAACCGTATCACTGAGAAAGTCAGCATTCCGTACGCAAGCAAGCAACCTAGAAACAATTCACGTCGGCACCACGCACCATCAAATTGTTACAAGTAATTTTCCTTCATTTGCTCACGCATGCAAAGATTGTTGTCGCCCAGTTTAAAACAATTCAACTTGGCTCTCCAAGTCTGCATCTACGAAATAAAAGCGTCTTTCCATCGTATCAGGCTGCTAATTTCGAGGCCCCAACATATCGTCGTTTTGTTTAAAGTTGTCCGCTTTTAGTTGATACGCGGTTTTTTTTTTTTTTTTTTTTTTAGCTCAACAACGAAAGTTCAATAGTCAAAACTTATAGCGCGCCTACAATGCCCCATTCACGCGACCAGACACAGTTTGCAAGGTAGCAGTGATTCGCCACGCGCATCGCAATTGTAGCACGTGTTTTTACAGTAATTGATTTTCTCCTTCTTCCACCTCCTCCAACACCTTACTTTTGCCGGAATGAGTATTATATTAGTAGACTAACATCGTACCCGGCTTCGCCCGGGGATTTGTTTGACCCGTGGTTGTTTCCCAGTATTTGCGCGGTGCTGCCTGATCGTTCACTGCAACAGTCAATTTTTCTTTGTGTAAAACTCCCCCTTTCCGTCAATCCTCTCCCTCCGTAAAGCAATATCGTAATCAAATAGTGGCTGTAACATAAGCACTGCCCCACCAACGGACATTCCCCGTTCGTGCCCTTCCCCACTCTCAGTAGCGTGCGAAAAATAACTGTCCTTCGTACATGACGTCATTTAAGACATGCCTTTGCGATGACCGCGCAGAGCAAATTGTTAGCCGAAGCAACAATGTGCCAATTTCAACTTCTTTTCAGGGCAACAACGTCCCAGTTTCAACTTCAAGCCATAGAATTGACACACTCACCCGTTTTCATTGTAGGGGTTCTTCTTCCGGGGGTAGTCGTTGCACATACTAAAACTGCGAACGCTAATTTTTTTAAAGTTAGATTTATCACAGTTTTTGGTCAGACGGTCCTAGCTTGGGTGTGAAAATAGCATTCAAAGAAATCTGAATCTTTCAGAACTTTTAGGCCTAGCTGAAACAACAGTTCGCTTCGTTTGCTGCGTTCGAGGTTAGGCCTATTCATTCTTGCTACCTCGGATGTAGCTAGCAACACGACGTTTAGAATACAGTTTCCTAGCAATCTTGAAATTATTATACGAAGCCATCTGATTTGTTCCGTGTTTCCGTGCAAACATCTGGTCCCCCGTACACTGTCGTTTTATATGAACCATTTACTTATGCTGCGACGAATTGACGTTTCACATTTGGGATTCCGGTGGAGAGTGCAAACGCCAGCCATGGTGGGTGAATTCCCCCAAGTATTGTTTTTTCACATGAAAACGAATGTGAGTCGTTAACGAATCCTTTTGTGTCTTCAATTTGTCTGCCTTCCTGTAGTGGTTAAAATACGATCATAATCAAATGTTATTATATTCGTTTAGTTACGTTGAAAACGATTGTTAGCTGTAAGGAAGCAAAGATGATTTATTTTGACGGTTTTTAAAAGCTCAATTGACTACCAGCAGCACAGTAAATGCTTCGTCGGAATTCCTTAACGATTCAGGATTCCAAATTTACAATGGCGAGTGTTACCTCAACAACTTCGAAAAATCGTAATTTTCGAGGATTATAATTGATCAATTTAAGGCAAATTCGAGATCAGCAATACTTTTGGGGCTATCTAGCAATGTGTAAAATTTCATAGCAATCTGTTCTTTGGTTTGGGCTCCACCCAGACTACAAAGGTGCAACCAACCAACATTTTGCAATTTGGTGTCCGTTATAGACTACGCTACACCAATAATCCGAAATCTCAACACTGCGACTGTTTTAGCTTTGTTAACTCGTAACAAAAACAGAAAACAAAGGTTTCATCAATTTCGTTAAACGCACATTCCGCCTGCCTTATAACAGCCAAGCGCAGATCGCCTCCGCACATGTTACTATCGCCAAGGTCAACTGAAATAGTATTCGAAACAGCATTAAGTTAAAGATTGAGTCGTCACAAACCGGAATGATTTTCGTATTTTAACATCACAATTTATAATTTTTTTAAGCTAGTATATTATAATTTTTCTTCGGCGATCTATTGGCATTTATCATTTTAATTTTAATTGCATTACTCCTTTAGAGTTTTGATCTCATGGTAATTATTAGCAAACAAATAAACATTAGTACAAGCACACACACAGATGAAACGTCAAGGTTATTGTAAGCGCGCAAAGGGTCATATAATCGGAGGATGCTATTAAAGGGATATACCTCCCAGCGCCATTTGTCTCGATCCTCCACATCAAGTACGGGCCCAAAGGTCGATTTCCTTACCGTTGGTCTTTCCTTTGCTAAAAAAGCCTTTTTTAAATGTGGCATCTACGAGATTTCTGTTGAATATAAAGGAACTCTATTTACTAACGATCCGTCAGTAAATCATGCATTGCGCGCGTACAATAATCATGACGTTTCATCTCTGTGTGCACATCCAATAATTTTCTAATAATTACCATGAGATCTAAAATCTAATACACTAATGCGGCAAAAATTAAAATTAATTATTCCAATAGATCGCCGAAGCAAAATTATAAGACACTAGCCTAGAAAATTATGAATTGTGATTTTAAAATACGAGAATCATTCCGGTTTGTGACGACACAATTAATGGGTTCACGCTAGCTGGACTATTAGGCGCAATGCCAATTGAGACAGTAGCTATGTTTTTCGCTGCGAGGAACGAAGCTACCGTCTCAGTTGACCTTAGCTGTGGTAAATACGCGGATGTGATCGTCGTGTGGGTGTTGTGAGGCAGGCGGTATGTTGCTTTAAATTAGTTCCAAATACTCAACAGAAAATCTCCTAGACGCCACATTTTAAAACTTATTTTTACCAAGAAATTGACTAACGGGAAATACATAGAACTTTCGAGCCGTACTTGTGAAGGATCGAGGAAAATGGCGTTGGGAGGAAGGCACTTTTAACTTACTTTCATGGGTTGACACGACTGGATGCATTTAGCATAACGACGTCAGAGATAGCTATCCAAGAACCGTTGTTACCATGACAGGGAGAGGCTAGTTGTTGTTAGAACGGCACCTTCTGATGGGGTTGCGTAAATAATTATTACGCCGAGTATGTATATGATTGAAGTCGGCACTACAGCAAACATAGCAAAACTAAAAATATTGGTATCTCCGTTCCTATTCGATATTTTTCGACCAAACTTGCCCAGATAGTCGACAAGTATGGAAGGTATATTTATATCAAAAATTATGCAAGTGGTGCAGCAAAGCCGTTCGGTGCACTAGGCAGAAATCATCTATAGAGCAGTGACATTTGCACCAGATTGGCACCAGTATGGGTTTTGGAGGGCATAACTACAAGGTGCACTGCATAAAAATGGAGGGAAGAACAACGGAAGAGCGGATTTCTTAGGCTTAAAATAACGTTGTTTTCTCCAACAACAAAAATCGTGCGTTTTAGGTCTAAGAAATCACTCTTCACAGCATCGGCTTCAGTATGACGCCCTTCTGTTTCTGTCTGCAGTGCCCCTTGCAGCTAACCCATTAAGGCTCCAGCATAGAGTTATATACAATAATACTACGTCCTGTCACTGCTCTATAGGTGTCTGCCCTGTGAAGACACAGTAGATAATAAACTAATATATCATTTCGACCTCGGTCGAGTAATTCTCATATTTAAAACTCGGTTATAATCCTAGTTATAATCTATTAGTAATACTCTGCGTTTTTAATGAGTAAAATATGTGAGCGGTGTTTTATACTTAAAATTCGTTTTATATTTAAAAAACACACGGATCAGCGTCTGATTTCCATGTTATTTTGCGAGTCTTTTCCCCAAAGATGGCTACCTTCAATCTTCAATCTTCACCGCATTTCCGGCATGTGTGATTCACCCAGTCTAACTTAAACTCAACTTTAACCTAAATTTATTTAATCATTCAAACCGCTAACAAGGAATTACATGACAAAGAACAAAAATAACACAAAAAATAACAAAGTAAATACAAGCTTCCGCGTTGTAAAAGAAAACAAGGTCCAACAATAGTCACTTTTGGAAAATGCCTGGGTTACATACATACTGAATGAGGTGGTGTAAATATTCGCCAAGAATAACCGTAAATATATATTGTCGTTCATTACATTCTACGTTTAGAATTCATATTTTTAGCTAGTAAATGTTGATGAATTGAAGTCAAAAGAAAATAATATGTAAATACTATTTCTGCAAACATCACAGTTTGATTGTACCCGTGCATGTTTTACCCTAACTCGTTGCACTTGAGTTTTTCCAACATTATTTGAGTTATTGAAACGAAATTTGCTCACTATGTTCAATGGTGCAGGTAACCGCATCTTCAAAGCGGAAGTATCACAGCTGGGACGCCTCAAATCGTGAATGTGCTTGTCCGGTAAAGGCAGTTTATCACAATTGGTCCTAGCTCTAGCCTTCCGAAAATAAACGTGTATTGCCAGGAATTAATAAAAGAAGATAACACGGCGCTTCTAATCCTAGCCTACACCCGAGTTAGTGGTGCCATCTGACTATTCTATACAGCTGCGCTAAATAACGTGAAAGCGTGCCGAATATAAACAAGGCGTTTATGTTTTTTAGTTTACATCATTAATCACGCTTATTTAGATTGTTATTATTTTATTTTTTTTAAATGTTTTATGAATTCTGTACGAAATAGCTTATTGTTTAGATTTACCTTTCTTTTATTATTCCATTTTAGTGGCCTCGGCTAGGGATGGTTCGTATGCTGCTCTCCATTTACTTTTTTTTTCTGGTATAGGGCAGTGACACGACGTAGTATTATTGTATATAACTCTATGCTGGAGCCAGTAACTGGGTTAGCTGCAAGGTGCACTGGTGGGGGAAAAGAAGAGCGTTTTAATGAAGCCAATGCTATTAGACTGGATTTCTTAGGCCTAAAACGCGCGATTTTTGTCGATTTGTTGGCAGTTGCGGACATTATTAAGCAAGTGGAATCTTTACTTTCCGATTACAACCTCGTAGCATAAGGGATTGGAGAAAACAACGGTTTTTTAAGCCTACGAAATCCACTCTCAAAGCACTGGCTTGACTAGAAGTGCCGTTGTTTAACCCACCATTTCAATCTAGTGCCCCTTGCAGGTATCTCTCTTGTAGCTACTATGACACGTGACTTGACGCTGCTCTATTGCCATGTAGTCATTATCCTTTGTCTGTGACGTTAACTTTCAGTTGACGATATTAGCAATGGGTACCTGTTTCGGTGACGTAATTAAAAACTGAGCACTTTCTTAAACTCCTCGGACTGCTCAATAACCGATTCTAGCAGAAGCGACCGCTTCCATCAAATGTGACGTCATGCGTCTCTTGTTTGCGAACGTACTTGCTAGATGCATCGATGATCAAAGTGGCGACCAATGGAGTCACGATTTGCTCACTACGCTCACCGTGGTTTGTTAAATATTTTTTAATTTAGTGGTGAACCCGTGTGTGACGACAGTGCTCACCAGTTGTTAATTTTATTTTTTTTATATTGTCAATAATCCTAGCGAAGAAATACCGCCATCTTTGGTCGGTGGATTGAGCGAAAAAAAAAAAAAACACCTCGAAGAGCCATTCAGCCCGATGATTCTGCCGTGACGTCGTGCAGAAGGATCGGACAAAAGTTCACCTCACGTTTAAGAATCAGTCTATTGCGACTGCGCCATGTTTGGTGTGTTTTAGAAAAAGCTCGTTATTTCGATTAACCTGATTTCAGCACTGACGCAACCGATCAGTTACAGGAAGGGGTTAGGAAAATAGCGTACTGCTTCGGGTTTTAAACACCTGAGTCGCTAGAAGGTATTAAGACTATAGAGCAGTGACACGACGTAGTATTATTGTATATAACTCTATGCTGGAGCCTTAATGGGTTAGCTGCAAGGGGCACTACAGAGAGTAACAGAAGGGCGTCATACTGAAGCCGATGCCGTGAAGAGTCATTTCTTAGACCTAAAACGCGCGATTTTTGAGTGGAGAAAACAACGTTATTTTAAGCCTAAGAAATCCGATCTACCGTCGTTTTCCCCTCCATTTTTATGTAGTGCACCGTGTAGTTATACCCTCCCAAACCCATACTGGTGCCAGTCTGGTGCCAATATGGCGGCAAATGTATAAAAATGTCTACATATTTCGCCATCTTCTTCTATAGGGGCCTGCTGATATAGAAGCCCTGATATATGACGTATGCCACACGCGTTAGGGATATTATCCCACTCCCGTTGGGGCTGGACAGTGACACATCGTAGTATTATTGTGTATAACTCTATGATGGAGCCAGTAACTGGGTTAGCTGCAAGGGGCACTGGAGGGAAAAAAGAAGGTTGTCTTACTGAAGCCAATGCTATTAGACTGGATTTTTTAACCCTACAACGCGCGATTTTTGTTGTTGGAGAAAACAACATTTTTTTAAGCCTAAGAAAGCCGCTCTCAAAGCACTGTCTTGACTAGAAGTGCCGTTTTTTCCGTTACATTTTAATCTAGTGCACCTTGTAGCTATGACCTCCAAATGGTATCTCGTAGCCTAAATGATGTCACATGACAGTGCTCTATTGTAAAATCAGTTAAGTCCGCAGCCACAGAGTAATCTGTGAACATTAAAGCACAATTTAGGCTATATATGCCTTTTTAAATCCTTTTCACGTTTGGTGATGGATAACTGACGACACCTTAAGGCTGCATGCTCAAAATTACTTTACTCTGAGAACAGCCAGTTTTATTTATTTATTTATATATTTATTTTGCTGCATCCAGACAACCTTGCCGTTTTTTGTGAATAACCAAAAAGTACGGATACATTTTTATGATTTAATGAGCACAATTTAAATGATGTGAAGTTAATAAGTACTTTAGACAATCTTTAAATGATTTAGCGATAGTCTAAATAGCACAGAAGGTCTTTAATATGAAAACTGTAAGCTTGTTTTGAAGATAACCGCCGCAGTGAAAGGTTGCTTGCTACCATGTAGGCTACCGGTTGCAGGCCTTAAGGTCATTAATACGTACAGTATTCGATTACAATATTAAATGATATACCCATCAAATGACTTGGATATTCAGTTATATTTTGTTATTCGAAGATATTCTGTTGCAATATGTAATGTCTAATTCACACCGAATTCGATTCGCACGTTTAGTCGTTCGAACTATACAGTCACGTGCTCCGTCTCTATGGTTCATAAAAGCGTGTCCAATCAAACTTCCGTTCCAGTATCAAAAGGCTGTTCAGACCATTGAGCGCATGCAGCCTTCGAAGTCGTTGCAACTGAGATGCAGCTTACAAGGAAAGGCAAGTCTGATACTCGAGTCTCGCGTGAAGCACAATTTAAGTTAAAATTCCAGAATTTTTATCAGGTGAACATCCTTGTTTCCGCCGGCAAGGAGGATCTTCACATGCTTGAATTTATTCAATCCCGTTTTTTGCACACACAGGCTAACAAACGCTGATTTTTGTTTGCTTCGCTCACTCAATCAGCGTATCCCCCTTCAGTTGCTCCTCCCGAGGTTAACGATACGGCAAGGACTCATGGCACTTTAAACAAGAATATGTAATTTCCATTTTTCGTTCCATTTTTGCCCCTAATGGAGTTGTAGAGCAGAAAGTTAAATAGGCCTAACGCAAGTTAAATAGGCCTAACGTACATTTTTTCGAAGGTGATATCTTAGCATTTTGTCATCGAATGTTTGGGAAAATAATTTAATTTAATTTTTTTGGGAAAATAATTTAAAACATAAAGCATATTTCCATTTTTGGTGGCCCTAGGTAGCGGTTGTCAAATAAAACTGTTGAACCTAATGAGAGTTAAATAGGCCTAACGTACATTTTTTTAAGTGTTACATTTTTGCTTTTGGAATCGAATGTTTATTCTTTTTGGAAAAATAGTTAAAAACATAATCATATTTCCGATTTGGTGCTATTTCTTGTCTCTAGCTGGTATTGTCAAACATGAACCTAACGACTGTTAAAGGGGGGATTGCCAAAAAATGACAAGCAGCAGCATCTACAGAGCAGTGACACGACGTAGTAATACTGTATATAACTCTATGCTGGAGCCTTATTGGGTTAGCTGCAAGGGGCTCTGCAGAGAGAAACAGAAGGTCGTCACATTGAAGCCGATGCTGTTAAGAGTGATTTCTTAGACCTAAAACGCGTGATTTTTGTTGTTGGAGAAAACAACGTTATCTCAAGCCTAAGAAATCCGCTCTTCCGTTGTTTTTCCCTCCATTTTTATGTAGTGCACCTTGTAGTTATGCCCTCCAAAACCCATACTGGTGCCAATATGGCGGCAAATGTCACTGCTCTATAGCCATTTGCCGATATCTAGTTCTATCTAACCCTTACCTTCAACAGGCAAAGGAACACGTAAATTAATTTTTTTCCGCATTAAGCAAGCCCAGTGCCTCCTTAATTATTGAGTTTACAGTTGGTGCGCCCACGTGCACCAGGAAGCAAGCGGTATAAAGTTAAGCCTAACGACATCACGAGTGCTTTTTTCTATATATCGACCGTTTTGAAACGCAAATTTTGAACGGCGAGATGTGCACCGTCCAGTGATATCGTTAACCTTGACCGATTGCTCCCCGGTGCACGTGAACGCACCAACTTTGCACTCAATAATTAAGGAGGCACGTGGCGAGTTTGTTGCGTACGAAGAAATTTCTTTGCGCATTCCTTCGCTTGTGGAAATCAAGTGCTACTATATAGAGCTAAATAATGGTAGACGGTGCTAGATGTTGCAGCCTGTCGTTCGGTGAAGAGGCGCCTTTAAGTAGGCCTAACATGCATTTTTTCATGCTTATTTTTGCATTATGGTATCGACTATTTCTCCTTTTCAGAAAAGTAATTAAAGACATATCATACGCAATATGCATGCTAAATATATAACTAGGTATAGAGCAGTGACATTTGCCGCCATATTGGCACCAGTATGGGTTATGGAGGGCATAACTACAAGGTGCACTGCATAAAAATGGAGGGAAAAACAACGGAAGAGCGGATTTTTAGGCTTAAAATAACGTTGTTTTCTCCAACGACAAAAATCACGCGTTTTAGGTCTAAGAAATCACTCTTCACAGCATCGGCTTCAGTATGACGCCCTTCTGTTTCTCTCGGAAGTGCCCCTTGGAGCTAACCCATTAAGTCTCCAGCATAGAGTTATATACAATAATACTACGTCATGTCACTGTTCTATACGGAACGTGGTACTTCCTGTCAAACTGGAGAGAGTTCCAGATCCTAGGAGTTTGCTAGCAGAATTCTCCCTATCCGTCCCTAGACCACCTTAGTAGTTAAAAGGGAAGTTAATCCTAAACGCAGTTTTCGTAGCCCCATTAAGCATTCTAGCATAGTATAACAGATTACGGCCTCCATCTTGGCGAATTTCTGCACAACATAATGCCATCGCCTTACAAGGATCTTTTTTAATACCTAGCATCAAGCGGGTTGACCCGACCGAAGCTCCATATTCAACCGTCCCTGAATAACCATTCTACGTTTCATCCTGCGTCATCTCTAGATGAGAGGCTGCAGCGCCATTCCTCATTCCAAACGGGGTCCGCTTTACAGCAAAGCCTGCCTTGCACATTTTGGGGCAGCAAGAGAAACGGCGTGAATAACGACCGCAAAAGTCCCCAAGACGTCGGGTGGAGTCAGGCACGAACTGACCATGAACTTGGCATCGTGTTCTTCATTAGAGCAAGGTGTACAACATAAAGTCAGCTTTAACGTGAGTAAGCACAAAATAAGAGAGCCAAGGCGCCGGAAAGACATGTAGCTATATGGGTCATTCACGGCAAATGAAGTCAAAACAGCAATAAAATTACGGGTCATTCACTTCAGTTTAACAATTTTAAAGTCGTTGTTGTGTATTTTGACTACTTGCGCGTGGACGACCAATTGATACTTTAATTGCTGCGAAAGGGAGTTAAAGTATAAATTTGAAGTCACTAGACCAGCCGGAATAAACAACATTGTATACGTCCATAAAATTTAGATTAAAAAAAAAAACGCGCATCAAAGTATAATTTTAAAAAGGTGAAGGTTTACCGCTTCGTAGGTAAATGAAAGGAACACCATACGAATTTTTGAACATTCTGTAAAATTATCCCTGTCTTGTAGAGATATTATTCCGAGGCTCAAAACAAAAAAATTATGTAAGAAAAACAGTCAAGTTTCAAGAAGGTCGACCTCGGAAAGTCGTGACACCATTAAACCAAGAAGAGGCCACCAAGATTAGGCCTATTAACTGGCACTGTCCTGCAAACCTGCAAATGTTATAGTTAAAAGACAGTCTGTTAATTACAGAACAGAAAGTCAAATAGGCTCGGTTAGTGATAAATAAATAGGCTACAGACATTTAAGGGTTGACATTCAAGTCCAAAAAACACCGAAAATAGTGCCTTTGAATTTGTGTTTATTTAGTTAGCTAGAGTCAAACGAAGGGTTCTAAGGGTTTTACAGAGCGTTTAACTGCTTCTGTCGTGTGTCCAACGAATACCTGGTTCAAAGGGTTCAAAGGGTTTAACGAGCGTTAACCACTCCTGGTCATCTGCCCGAAGCCTTAAGGCTCTAGGCCCTATGTATACCTGAATACCTGGCAAATACCTGAGGCCTTAGGCAACAACGAAGTACTCTGACAATTGAGTTGGTATAAAAATTAAGCACGTAACAAGCAGCAAGCATGCCAAACAAGATGGAAAGGTGTACATGCTGTACTCACGGAGGCCTTATTGTTGTGTAATAACTTCTGAGCCGTCGCATAGTACCGTTTTAGTCTTCTGTACAGCCGTACCGGCTGAGAAGACTATTGCAACGCCTTTGTCCGTCCGTCCGTCGCTTTTTTAAACTTCGCAACGGTACCAGATATTGACGACCACTGTTTACAACGTTCGAGTCAGTGTCAAAAGTTAATTAAATAACATGGCAAATTAAAACTAACTAAATTAAATAATAACATTTCATCGTCGAACTGAAATCCTAAGGATTTGTGTTAACGCAGCCGTACGTAAAAAGAAAAACATTTAAGTTTCGTTTAAAAGAGTCTTGTCGCATTGTTGCATGAATGAATTGACTTACGGTTGAACCAAATTCACCATAAGGCCTATCTTCTGCTTACGAAACTAAAACTGCCGTTAAAAAATTAGGCCTAAAAAATGAAAATTAGGTCTAAAATCACGTTACCATGGCAACGTCAAATTGCTACGAGTCGCTGCTGGCTTTCTCAACAGCGTTTCTCCTGTCCCTTCCCTACTACCACTGATCTATATAGGCTACGTTGCGCATTACGTTGTAACACTGTAATTGTGTGCCCGGAGGCATGCCGTGTTGCAAAAATGAATAGGCTTACTGTACGCAATCTAAATCTCCGTTAGTTGCTACTTACGAAATTAAAGTTGTAAATTAGGCCTACACGCTGACAATTACGCCTAAAATGTAAAATAAGCTTAAAAGCTAACACATTTTTAACGAGCAATTCTGATGGTTACTGCTTTTAGAATATATAATAGAGATAGCTGTTGCAATGCGTGATAGAGGTGTGCGCCTCACCATTGGTAGTGGCAGAACTGTACAGAAGACCGGATGCGACTAGGTAGTCGCTGTAGCCGCTTGTTTTTTTTCCCGTGCTTTGTAGTTATAGCACTGCTGTAAAGCAACGAATTCACAACATAAAAATCCGCAATTACCAGATTTCGATCTGTATTTAATAATAATCAGTAATTATTAATGCACAAAAATGCTAAAGCGTGAAAAGCAAGATTAATAAAAAAAATCCTTAAAATCAGTGAAACAATAAAAAAAAACACGCAAGTCGTGGCACTAACACAAAGTACAAGCGACGCCAGAGACGAAAAGCAAGAACCAATCGTCGCCATACACTTTTTTTACTGACGCACGATGCGAAGTAGATGAACGGCGCTATTGATTCTGTGCTGGTGGCTATATATCTGTCTGTATGTCTGTAAGCACGATAACTTTTAAACACATTGTTCACCATTCGGTTCAAATTTTCAACACATATTCTAGGCCTTATTTGTGGATTCGTAAATCATATAATTGAGCTAGCGGTTTCGAGGATTTTAGCTTAAAAATCAAATACTGTATATAACGACATTTAAAACCCTGTGCACCTAAAAAACCATGTGCACCTTAAAACCTGTGCACCTAAAAAACCCTGTGCACATTAACCTGTGCAACTAACAACCTGTGCACCTAAAAATCCTGTGCATCTTAAAACCTGTGCACCTAAAAACCTGTGCACCTAAAAACTTGTGTAACAACTGAGCGCGTAACTATTAAGCTTGTAACGACCTACTGTTGGAACAAGTAACAGAACCCTTCTTTGAAAAAAATATTAAAAGTAAGGTCCTGAGTATTCCATTCCGTAATTTTAGTAGCATAATTGTTATTGGTCTCACATGTTTTAGCTTTTATGGAGGCTTTTTTTTTTGGTTTGGAAAACTCGTGGCCTTGCGTTTGGAAACCATTTTCGGCCACCAGCTTGGATTTTTATAAAATTTGAACAGGAGATTTTATTTTGGATTATTGTTCATAACTGGTTTGTGCTTAATGTGATAAAAGGTTTGAAAGTTAAAACACAAATACTGTTGATACAGCTGATGTGCTGCTTATTACTTCTGTTTGCATTCGTAGTTAATTTCCACCTATCGCAGTCAGAAAAAAACCAACATACGCCGATCTAGCCAGTTCCTGCATGCGTGAGCAAAATATTTTGCTGGGCAGCATGAAATGAGAATGATCAACGGCCCCTTCCCCCCTCTCGTCTCCTCCTCTGAACTCCCCTGCCCCCCTCCCCCCTCATTCTCCCACTTTACGGTTCGATTCTCCCCCCCCCCCCCAATGTGGCTCCTCTTTCCCTCCCGCATTCCCCCATTGTGTGGTCTGAATACCCCCCCCCCCATCCCATCCCTGCTGCTCCTCCCTTGGAACCCCTGCTGTTATGTTTTCTTAGGGAAGTAGCCTAAATATCTTTTTTCAAGTCGGTTCTAAGAGCTAACATTATTAAAGCAATATTTGATTTGTTACTGATTTTTACAGGACATAACCGTTCACATTGACGGGCGGTCATTATTTTATCTTTGCTACCGTGGTAAGAATGAACCCGCTCGCCCTCTTTCTCATAGTTACAGGGCCCATCCTTGAAAGGATTAAACTCGGCTGTAATAGCCAGCAGTATTTCTGATTGTTACAGACATTGTCGGCCGCTCGCCCTTTTGCTTTGATCCCTAACAATCCTTTTAGCTCTGCTCCTGAACTAAGTCTGTTCCTAAGCGAAATAAATACACAGTTAAAATAAATGGTGAAATTTATATTTTCATTAAACTTTTTTAAGAACAAAATTTATTACAAATTTACGTTGTCGCAAGAGTTCGCAACCTGTAATATTAAGGACCAACGCAACAGCCACGAAAATATGTAATAGTTTTTCCCATAAAAAGTAGTGATATCAGAGCCCAACAACTGCCACCAACTTTCTCGTCCCAAACCAGATAATTCAATCTTAACTGACACCTTGATGGTTGTAAGCTAAATTTGAAGGATCTCGGTTCGGATCACAGACTCGGTGATGGAGAGAACTCGGTGAGCCCTTTTACTCTTGTGGGGGGGTGGGGGGTGTTATGATATGATCGTTTTTGATGTAGATATTCTTCATGGTTATTTTTATCATGTGTTGTGTGGAATTCACAACTGATTTAGTTTTTTCGTACCTTGAAAATGGCGTAAAAAGTTTTAAATTACCATAAGCCTACCCGATACATGAAGTCATATACCTACAAACAAAAAAACATTCAGTTGTTTTCCGTAAAAATTGAGGCATGAAGGCAGAACTAACAACAACAACAACAACAACAACAACAACAACAACAACAACAACA
>JAHWFP010186518.1:21379-37771 GCA_023313725.1 Lithobius niger | reverse complement strand
CAACAACAACAGCAGCAGCAGCAGCAGCAGCAGCAGCAGCAGCAGCAGCAGCAGCAGCAATAGCAACAACACCAGAAGTCCACGATGCCCAACAATATCAATGGGTCGGAAATATATGCACTTGATGAAGGTGTTTCAGACGAGATTAAGAATATTTGTCAATTAAGTGTTAAATTGCTGGCTACATCACAATAATAGACCAGGTTTAGTAATATTCAAATATTTTGTAATGGGCGATATAAGACATGGAATTAGCATTCTTAATTACACCTCCGTCTAGTTTTTATTCTTGATAAGAATAATAATCGCGCTTTTTAATAGGTATGTTGCGAGGCAAAAGAAGGATAATCACATTTTGCTAGGTATCGACCAGTGATAGTATCATCAGTAAAGTGATAAACGAAAAGGAGACGAATTGGTTCTAGAAACTTAGCCATGACTATTTGAAGAAGAATTTTCAAATACCAGTATTAAAGTGTTAACGAAAACTTTATAATAAAAACCTCTCTAAACCAATTATAGTGAGAGTCGATTTGTTTTCTCTTGCGAATATAGCAATGGATATGGCTACTGATTGTCTAACACCAGTAAATAATTACCCCTCCTTAAGGAATACAATCCCAAAACCCAAATGATTTCACGACGCGTATGCAACCGTAAAACCAGTTGCGTTTGTAGCTTTTGATCAGATGCGATGGCATGACGGCGCACACCTCTCATTTAAAGACGAGCCCAATACGATTCTTCTATTGGTTTCATTTTTTAAACTGTAAGTTTAATTAGTGAACTGCATCAACACTAAAAATATTCAGCACCGTTTGGCCGTTTTATGACACGGGTGGCCTCCAAACCGTTTAGTCCCGGCGTTTTGAATATTTCATTTATCCGATGGCGACGTTGTCACATGGCACGACTGATAGGTATAGGAACGTACGTATCAATGGGGACGCGTGCTTACGTTAGTGATCTGGAGAATAATTTTAGCAAGTTGCCAGTCATTGGTCGGTTGGTGGTGACATCAGCCGCTGACGAAGGCTACGTAGTTCCCAGTAATTGGTCGTGGATGGATGACGTCAGTCGGCTGAAGAAAAAATAACGAACTCCGTACGTTTGCTTCGAACAAAGATCTTTGATTATTTCTAGTGGAGGATTTCCCCAGCGGATTCGACCCATTTTCTAACTTAAACCTAGAAATGTGCCAAAAATTGACAGGGAAGCTGAGGTGACAAACGTCGGATTGTAGAGGATTCAAAACAGGGACAACACGATTAGAAAAGAGTGTCCGTACTGCAACTTGTGATAAGTGCGAACGCATAGTTTCACTCTCACGTGTGAGTATTATGACCTTAATACAAAAAAATATACCTGCTTTCACGTGAACAATACACCCTAAACCAAAACTGGTATAAGAGTTTCCAAAAAGAGTCCAAGTTTCCAAAAATGGTAGGCTTTTGAAGGTAGTGATATCATTCAACCAGGGAAAGGCCGCAAAGGTTAATCCTATTAGCCAAGTTAATCGCACCGGCTAATAGTTTGAAAGTTAAATGAAAACTAGAAAATTGTTACTCGCGGTAGCAACTTTCAGGTTTTCATTCAACGTCCAAAGTATTATTCGGTGCGAATAACTTGGCTAATAGGATTAACCTTGGCGGCCTTTCCCTGATTGAATGATATCACTACCTTCAAAGGCCGACCCTTTTTGGAAACTTGGCGTTTTCTCTTATACCAGTTTTAGTTTTGGGTGGATTCATAGGACTGGAAACGTACAAAAGGTCACATGTCTTATCTTCATCTCTACCTTTTTTTTTTCTGGAGGAATTTCTTTCTATCAATTTTCATATTTATAATTTTCACATTTTCCATTGCCCAATTAGCCGTCACATCGGCCAAATTGACACGCTTGGTTTATCTATATGTCCATGCTTCACATGTTCAAGTTTCTTCAATCCCACGCAGGCTAACGAACTCTGATTTCCGTTCGCTATGCTCACGCAATCAGCGCATTCCCCTGCACTTCTCCCTCCTTCCTAATCTTAAACAAAAGTATAAAAGCCATCAAGAACTGAATAAAACTGCAAAAATTACTGATTTTTACGCCACTAGTCTATAAAAAGCAAAAATACTTTGAGTATTTGTTACCCATCCGTCGAAACGGCAATAAAATCATAAAAATCCCTAACTGAACTGATGCAGCAGGAATGGACGTACTTCTTATCGGTAGTAATTTTGTTTTGTATGTTCTTCGAAACTAACCAATAAAACCAGTGATGGGAGAAAATTATAATGAGCGAACGAAAAGAGTAGAAACTAGGCTTTAATATAGAGCATGATGGGTTATATTACTCAACTTGGGATATTTTTTTATGGTGGAAAAATGGAATGTGCTATTTGGCAAACGATTTATGCACGGCAATAATTTTCAATATGTCAAAGATAATTTACCTGCCCGTATTTCACATTGCAGGCGGCTTAATAACGCAACGCATAAAATTCCAACGGGTTGGTTTCAATTGGATGCGCGAAAAATGTGCAAAGAGATATTGAAGTTTTAAAAAGTACTCAAATCGCTCGCGAAATGTTGAGAAACTAGGTGCATTAGCGATCCATTTCTACGCGTTGTAACCTTTATATCGTATAAACCTATTCTTTTTGCCACAGGAGCTCCGTAAAGTACAATGAATATGATAAACGAACTATGAACAACAGTGATTAGGCTATCAAAAATAAACAATCGACGACAGTAGAGGCCGGGAAGCATACGACCTTGATACATCCTCCGAAAGTCACACGTTAAGGCCATGAAAAGTAAAAAAAAAAAAATTGGTTCTCAGGCCCTCCCGCATCGTTTTTTTTGTAAGAAATAAAAATAATTGACGCGGCATGCATTAATTAGTGACTTTTCCAAAGTCATATTAGTCTGATCACTACTGTTGCATCAACATTAAATAATCCGCTGCATCAAATAAAAAGCCTCGCATCAAATTATTTGTTGGGGGGGGTTTCTGAAATCTGATCTATGCTTGCTTCGAATAAAAATTTCTGAAACACAGCTTTTGAAATGCTGTGTTGAAGCAATCTAACCATTCTTTTTTTTAATGTGAGGATCGAGTCAATACCTTCCCCTTGAAGTAATATCTTTCCTTCACTGGGAAATAAAAGGTTTAACCACTATTTGGATGAATTGCTTTTGGAAGACGAACTAGTCGTGACATACACTTGTGCTGGTGTTCGTTTTAGTTCCGAAAACTTCAGACTGAAACTACAAAAACGGTAATTCGGGATGGCGTTAGTATCGGTGCAAACTGAATGTAGGACAAAATATTTACGGGATTGGGGAATTTTAAGCTGGATTTAAGTGTAAGGCAACCATTTGAAAAAGTCAAACACACCTTTGATAGTCACGACTTGTTCGTTCAATAAAAATGAGTATGAAAAAGTTGTTTTTTTTACCACAAAATGTGTTAAATTTTTTTTAAAAGCCTCATCCCTCTGTGCCCGAGAATCGAATTTGTAAAAAAAAAAAAATAAAAAAATAAATAAGCCTAATTCCTCGTCAGTTTTCAACTTTTTTGTGCCCGAGAACCACTTTTTTAACTTTGCATAGCCTAAAAGGTTGTTTTTTTTTTTTTTTTGCATTTTGTTTTAACTTTTCGGATGTTCACTTTTCAGCCCTTAAGAAGACCACCCGGACCACTGCACTGTGACTGAGTTTGGCGCTAATGACCAAGTTGTCGACGCGCCATTAAGCCTCAATCCCCCACCTTAAGAAGACATCTACTAAAATTGCATTTCTGCCAACATTTTCACCTGTTTAAAACATCAACAGGGAGAATGATGTCGACCTAATGAATAAAGTAAAATATTAGCGGATGTCTAAATGGCTAAAACCTACTGTTTTTAAACTTTCAAAATATGCGTAAGCAAAAATAGTTATAACTTGCAGCTTTAAATCATTTTACGCAACCTCACACCATATTCTAAACTTCAAAACCGAAGAAAATTTAGCAAAGGCGAAGGCAGATTTGGGGACAATACCAATCAGTCAGATCACACAGGTTTGATCCTCAATACCAATCAGTCACGCGGGTTTGATCCTCAGCTTCCGAAAAATGGAAGAAAAAAATCTGATTTACAGTCAAAACCGTGTCCATCGAATCTCAAAGGAAAGAGAAATAACGTTTTTTTAACTGAAGTTCCTTGTCTCCGAAAATAAATTAAAGGAATATACATCCCAGCGCCATTTTTCTCGATCCTCCACATCAAGTACGGCCCCAAATGTCTATTTCCTTACCGTTAGTAAATTCATTGGTAAAAATCCGTTTTAAAATGTGGCGTCTAGGAGATTTTCTGTTGAATATAGGGGAACTTTATTTACGTTCGTCCCGAAAATATATGGTGTTTCATCTGTGTGTGCATGTACTAACTTGCTAATAATTACCATGAGATCAAAAATCTAAAAGATTACTCCGATAAAAATTAAAATTAATTATTGCAATAGATCGCCGAAGCAAAATTATAAGACACTAGTCTAGAAAACTGTAAATTGTGATTTTAAAATACGAGATTTTCATTCCGGTTTGTGACAATTCAATTAATGCGTCCACGCTGGCTTGTCTATTAGGCGCAATGCTAACTGAAATAGTATAGCTTCGTTTTTCGCTACGAGGAACGAAGCTACTAGTCTCAGTTGACCTTGACTATGTTAAAGGCGCGGATGCGATCGGCGCGAGCTGTTATAAGGCAGGCGGTATGTTGCTTTAAGTCAGATAGATTGTTAAAAAAAACTGTTCTTCATAGCCAAAATATTTCTACAAATTGAAACTGTCTTACGACGAAGGAAGCATGCCTACCCTACAGGAAACTGCCGCCTTTTCAAGCAGATCAGTCCGTCTTTTCCCCGTTGCGTTCCCGTCGATTCCCGTCTTTCTCCCGAACCCGTTTCACAGAATTTCGTATCGCCGAAAGTAAAACGAATTAAAATAGATTCCCGTTTCGCAGAATCCTGTTTCACCGAATCAAAATATTCTTTAAAGATTACACATTGGTGAAGTTATAGACGTATTCCTAATTGGAAGGAACTTGTAATAGCTGCAGTTCCTGATATTCTATATTTAGCTGCAGTGAGCGCGTTAGCACGAGCGAGGCACGTAATTTTGAAAACAATTATTACTCTGCAAAACGGGAAGTCCCGTTTCGCAGAAAATTGTATAGGACTGCTTTATTTTCTGCGAAACGGGATTCTGCGAAACGGACAAGGGCCTTCTGAGGGGGGTGGGGGGAGTAGACATTTTATATTGATGAGCAGAATGCATCGAAAAAAGCCTTGATATTTCTGCGAGTTGTGAATTTCTTGCAACGAAAGACGCGCTGCATTACTAATATCGATAAGGCTATGCAAGAATGTAGCTGCCTTTTTTCCTGAGTAAATTATCCCAATAAATTCCACACTATAGGCTATTATACATCGATAAAGATATTGCTTGCCTACCTTTAAAAGACGTTCCAAATCTTAGTCCACATCACCATAGCAACTGTAAGGAAGTAACTGTAGGTGCAATGTATGCATGCTCCTTTGAGTCAACGGGTTCTGGGTGTGAGGCACTGACGTGGGTGCCCATCTGCCCGAAATGAGGTCAGCAGAGAGAGTGGCTCGTTCAATAGACTTGCCCTTTTGTCCGGGACAACCCAGCCAGGAGAGGGAGGGGGGGGGCCGCCATCTTTGCTTACTCGTCGTCTGCTTCATTTGCCAATCAGGTCAGTGGGAAAGGATTCCTTCCACCCTCCCCCCCCCCCCCTTTCCCAAACCTCTTTTCTTTCTCGAGGTAACCGTTTTTTGACGTTCTTTATGAGGGTCCCGTTTTTCCCATTCTTTCATCCCGTTATTCACCCCTTTTCCCCCTTTTGTCCCTCGCCGTTTGGTATGGGATGCTAGTGCTCTTCCCTCTTCTTCTCTCGTTCGGTGGAAGCTGGACGCATGTTGGTGGCCCTGCGTGCGTCGAAACAGTCGTGCACAAAGACGTTATGGCGTATTGGAAGATGGCTTCGAATACTGATTGAGGCTACAAAATACGCAGTGGCGTATATAATGAGGGGGTGGGGAGGGAGGGGGAGGAGGGCAAGCGCGCCCGCCCCCTCCCCCACCAAGAACGAGCCGAGGGGCTGTAACAATTCCTGGAAAAATCTGTTAATTCACTATTTTCTTCGAAGTTTTTTATTTTATTGTTTTGATGCAGCCATACATTACGCCAATTGTATCGTTCAATAAAAATAAAATAATCGTATGTTTTCTAGCAAGAGGCGTAAAGGGAGCCTAAAATTTGCCCCCCATCCCCTTCCTCCCAAAAAATATGTTTATTTACGTCAGTAGGGACTGCTCAAAATTTCTCAGATGGGAGGGGGGGACTAACAAAGGGGGCAGCCCTTTGTTAGTTTTTTTTGCAACCCTTAAAGGGAGGGTTTCATTTAAGTTTTCAATAGCTCTAAAAGGGCACTAAGTTGCACTAATTTTTTAGTACACATCATGACAACTTGCTCTGTGCTGTTTACTACAAAATGCTCTACAAAATCTTCTAAAACAAGAAGACTGCTTCAGGTTTTGGGGAGGGGTTTTGAGTTTTGAACTCACTGTACAGAATAATTAAAACTTCAAAAATATCAACGAAGCAATCTGTCTGAATTATAAAGATGGACTTACCAGCATACAAGATACGCTAATTTGAGATAGAAAGAAAGACGACTGCCCCGACTGGGACAACAACTTCCTGCAAATGGGTCGCCTACACGTCTAACAATTGCGCCGCCGGGGCGGATCCTCGCTACAGACTCCAGCCGAGCTTGGAAGGCGAGGCTTTCAACCTTTCTGAGATTGTTGCACGTCTGAAACTCCGTGGCCATACCTCCAAGCTGAACATTCATCATACAGAAAGAGTTGTCGGCCTCCTTGGAACTCTCTCCCAACCAATGTTGTCGGCGCCACTTCACTCAACTCTTTCACTGTTTCAAGTCTCAACCTGATGGCGTTGCTTTCGCCCGTTAATGATTTTTTTTCCGTGGGGGGGGGGGGGGGGTTTTTTTTTTTTAAAACGATGCCCGCCTCTTGATTATATTTCACAAAAAAGTCCGTAACGTTGACGCTCATTACTGTGGAACGCTGCATTAAATTTACTTCCAACAGAGTGGAAATTCTCCATATTTCGCTTATTTCGCTAAATTCGGGAGGCTATACGCGAAGCGGCGATTTCAAACTCGGATGGCGATCGTGTACACAACGAAGAATGTAAACAGAAGATACACTTACCTTCGAAGAGCCGCAGTCGAAAATTAGCTAGATAAGGAACTATCTGGAGTGTGGAAGTAAGAGAAATATGGAGAATTTCCACTCTGTTGGAAGTAAATTTGATTATGTTTGTGTTTATATTTGCTTCGTAAACCCTTTACTTTGTGATTTTTTTTTCTTTTAATATCGGTTGATGATCATTAACGAATAGTCGCATTTATCCCTTTCATGCGAAATTCATCCTTTCAAAAATTACCAATCTAGGTGCAAAAAAAAAACACAGAATATGCTAGCCAGGAATGCATCGAAGAAAAAATATTGGAGGGCGTGAAATCTAAAATTTCCGACTTGCATCCCGAGTCCGGCCGAAATGTTGAACATTAGTTTTTTTCGTTCAGACTACTGTTAATCCGTTAGTTCTTTCTTATAACCCGACCGTAGGGGTTCTATCATATCACTTTAAAACCATCCGTTCAGCCCATTTTTTCAAATCGAAGGTATGCGAATGGATTGTTGTGCTTGCTCACCTTGACAAACTTTAATTAGGGGAGTTCACTATTAAAAATTCGTCAATGCTATAATTTTATTTGTATGATGGGGGGATTACTAAAATAAAACCGGTACATTTCATCACAAATTTCTTCTCCCCTCCCTTTTGATAGATACTCAGCGGTCCCGTAGTACAGCAAGAGACTAATGTACATACGGATCTCAATCACGGTCTTATGAATGTTATACAGGTAAAAAATTACGACAATTTGTAGTGTTTACCCGTCAAAACTGACGACAATGTAGCGTGTACCCGAGTTCGTTTTTTGTTTTCTAATCATGTAGGTTATCCAGACAGACGGCTTTTGCCTCAACGTTTGTTCATCACGTAGTTCTTCAAGCATTGCAGATGCAGGGAAAGCGTTCTTGAAAGAAACAAGTGATGACTCTGAAGGCCATTCCTCGAGTGGGTTTTCCTTCAGATTAGTTGTTTGTTTGTCAACTCCGTTTCTGCTAACGTTATTGCAGTGTTTCGTTAAAATGAAACTCGCTGTTTTACTCCCCTATTAAAATTATTCAAGCGCCTTAAATTATTAGCAAAATGCCGAAACAGTAACATGCATTACAGATTACTCCTCCAAACCAATTTAATTTGTTAATAAGATCTTTTTAAACCGTAGTCGCGTTGAATTTGCAGCTTTAACAACCTTTGTATCAGACGAAGAAGCAAAATGGATCCTTTGCAAACTTGCGAATTATGTGTTTTAGTGCTTCGATTCAGTTAAACTTTATCTTAAACTCAAAGGAGTTCGTTTTTATTTTTTAATATTGTTTTAGGAGGAGAAACAAACAAACAAACAAAGAAACTTTCAATATCGTTTTCTTGGATGCCTCATGGCCTTACACTCAGAGCGCCTCAAAATGTATCGTTTCTTCCAGGGGGGTCTATTCCGAGCTTTTTGCGTATTGCTTTCCCATTGGCTGCTGATTTTGCTGACTCCGCTGACGTCACAGTACAGCTCACACATGCGCACAAGTCAAACCAGAAATGCTCCAGTATGCGTGCCTCCTGTGACGACACGTAATGAGGAGGGAGCGACCAACCTTAAATTACTGTTCCAATCTTGGTGTTTTCCTACGGGGTTAAATCAGGTGGTTGCAACTGTACTAGAAACAACCTTCGCAATCTGCAGTCCTTCGGGCGTTTCGCCGACGCCGGTAACATCAACATGGCAGAGCTAACTTCCTGAGTGAGATTCGCGAGAGGCCAATCCTACAATCTATTCATTTATTTATTGTATTTACAAAATTATTGTAACGCCCTATAAAGAGCATAACAGCAGTTTCAGATTAAAACAACAATAATAAAAAAAAAAACAGAACAAACATGGTGAGCACCTGGTACTTGCCTCTGCTCTCGCCTGAATGAGATTCGCGAGAAACACATCATTCAACCCGTTGTAATCTCTCCCGTGCGAAAAAGGCAACGCATATCTAGACACACGCTAGTGTGTTGCGCCAAGTTAGGCAACAAACATCACAACAAACATCACATCAATTCAATTGTCGAGGTTGTAAACCATTGTAGCGCGACGCCATAGCGTCAGTGTCTTATATCCTGAAGCATAGCTGAGCACATTTCAGGTACTTGGGGAAAAATAATAACGCGGTACAAAAGCTTAAATTGTGTTGAAATCGAGAGCAATGACCCGCCTAACAAAAATTAACTCGTGTAGGAATGCCAGCTAAGTTGCTTTCAATGCAAAATCCGACCCTCAATAACATTGAAAATGTGTTACTACTAGCTAGCTAGCTAACTAGCTAGTCTGCTTATCCCCATGTTAACTCTCATACGGTGATTATTCATCGATACCGAGATAACAGGAAGACTTCCAGTTATGAAATTGGACGAATGGGTGCAGTACACTACGAACTGCGTACCTTTTATGGTTTGGAGCCTGGGGGCGTAACGGGAATGGCGTGGGAGAATCACAAGTAATTATTAGGTATTTGCCGGGAATTGCTATACAAAATTACTAGGAATTACGGTGAATTAAATACGAACTGGTGGAAAATACTAGGTAAATTTCCCAACAATTTCCTATCAATTTAGATCGCTAAATTGCAAAGTATTGCAAAGTAGAATTGCAAAGTATTTACTAGGACTTGTATGACGAGTTACCGTTACTATTTCTTTTCTATTTTTTTTCCGTTTTTTATAAGCAAAAAAAATTGTATTGTATTTATTGTAATATTTTTCACGAGTAGATGAGTGGCTGGTCCCTAGTGCGAATGTAAGACCGCTACGATTTAAGGCTTCAAATCGAAAAAAAATACGTTCTTCTCAGTCTTTATTTACCGAACTGAATTTATTTGTCTACAAACTCTACCGCCACAAATGATAAACCTCGCCGTAAAATATTTTTCATGGTAGGGTAATACTTTATTAAGAGGTGTGCACCTTAAAATATTCTTCAGCGGCGGCGATTATTTTCGGTGGCGATTATTTTCGGCAATTCTTTGACAGGGAGACACCTAGTACAGAATAAAACGTAGTACTCACGATAGAGGCTTGCCAATACAGGAGTAAAACGAAACAAGCAACCGCGCACATCATATTCTAAATCCCTATCGGTAAGCCTTTAATTATGGAGAGAACGAGATTGGGATTCGAACCAACGAACTCGGAATCACCGCACAAAGATCCCGTTTGTCAAAGTCATCTCTCCAAGACTTGTGTCATGTGTTACATTTGCACAGTTTACAAGCACCAATGCAGTGATAAAATCGGTTGCTCTGCAGACAGAAACACGTTTTTACATTACGCATCCGGACACAACACGTTCTCAAGCAAGGACAGATTTTGTCAAAAGGCTAACGTCAATACATTAAAACACAATTTGGGTATAACCTATTACAACACAAGCACACTTCAAGTCAAAAATTTAAGCCGACTTGAACCTAGCTGACAACGGGTGACCAGACCGTCCTCTGTGGAGTGTCTCTTAAAATATGTACTTTCTTGAAAATGTAACGGAACTTTCTCGGACACGTAACGTCGCAAAAAAAAAAAAGATTCTTTGTGCATCGTATTAGCGTTTAACCTATTTTATCACATGTGACACACTTCCTTAATTTTGGTTGATGTTGAAATTTTTCAAAAATTGTAGCAAATCTCCATTACGATGAAGTTTTTCTATAAACAACGTTTTTCTTTTGCCCCAACATTACCCTTTCAGTCATGGCTTACAAAAAAAAAATGGCAACTACTAGATGGGAGAAAAAATAAGTCCCGACTCGCACTGCAAGCTTTGTACGAGGGCCCCTAGGACCCCGAACAAAATAGGCAGCAACAGCCCAGCAGTCTGCTTCTTCGTCTTCAAACAAAGCGAATGCCGGTTCGAATACCATTACAGACCCAACATACATGTGGGACTTTAAAACATTACCAGGATTAATTCGTCACTTAAACGGTTAAATATCAAAATCGCTACTTGATAGCAAATGACCGAAAGGCGAAGATTTAAACCAAGTGTAAACCAACCAATAAATTGTGACATTATGACGACTAAACAGGAGAAGATGGATTCCTGCCCAGTGCTGTAAATGAGACTGGGTGATCGATTCTTGCATAATTTGGTACGTACAGTCACGGACAATGAAATATGGACAGTGAAAATGTCGGCTTCACTGCTGGGCAGTCTTATTCATTAGTTTTGGCAGGGAGTCGTGCATTCAGTAATTCTACCCACGAATATCTCCGTGTATGTTTGCCCACTAAACTGCATCAAAAATGAACCTAGCATTGGGTCAGTCTTCGTCTTTAAGTTTGTTATGGAAACCCCTGAGTTTATTTTATTTTATCTTTATTTTTTTTCTATTTTAAAATGCTTGTAAAACACTGAAAAGTCTCTTCTCGTTTTAACTCGGTGACAACTTTCTGTTTATTCAATAAATCATTGCACAGATGAAAGAAACTTTTCTTGAAAACGTGTCATGGACAGGTTTCGCCAGAGAAATTTTGCTTGAGAAAGTCTTGGTTGAAACTTAGCTTGCTGGAGGTCGGAGGTCGACCGGAGATAGGGAATGGCTAAAGTTAAAGTAAAATCTTGCTTACAGTAATGTTTAAAGTAAATATTGCTGGGGAAAAAGTTGGGTCTACCGAAAGTCAATGGGGGGGGGGGGCAAAGTTTATAAGTAAAATGTTTGAAATCTATCTACCGGGGTAGTATGGGGGGAGGGGGGGGGTAAATAGGGTTTAAAGTAAAATCTCACTTAAAGTAACATTTAAACCCATAACTTCTCTACACCGAAGGTTGGGAGGCGGGGGGTAAGACTTAAAGTAAAATCTTGCGTTAATGTTTACGGTAAAATCTTTATAGCAAAAATGTTTGCCGACAACCTTGTCAACCGGAGGTAGCCGAGCAGTGAAGTGTAAATTAAATTTTGCTTAAAGTAATGTTAAAAGTAATGGTTAAAGTAATGTTAGAACCGGAGGAGTTAAAAGTTATTTATTCATCTCCACTTGATGGCAAGTATGTTGTTGACATGGCAGGTTTGGTTTGGTTGGTTTGACACTGACACACATCCGTTTACGGAATCAAAAAAAAAATCCTTCACTAATGACTCCTGGAACCTGCACTTTTGCTAGATTTTTTGTCACAGCGGTTGGCTGCGATTTCAAACGTCTCGTTATTCTCTTAACGTCGTTACATCTGTATGCTACAGTTAATTTTCGTAAACGAAACAAGTAATCTAGGAATGGGTAGAGGCGGATTTAACATTATGCAGATGCCCATATTTTTTACGAGACTTAAATTTTTTATTATACCGTAATCGCCTATTAATATTCCTGGGAAAGCTACGACCCACCCTGTTTAAAAATGCTTTACAGTTAAAAATCGTGGAATAACCTAGTCACAGCCCTCTTCCCACACCACCAGCTGCTGTAAAATATCACAGATTTCTTTCCTGAAAGCATTTCATATCGTAATTTTTCTCCAAGAATTGACTAAAAGCTACACACATACAGTCAATGGTTGTGACGGTCGGGAACGCTAGTTTTTTTTAACGTTAGGGCACAAGACACATTTTCATATAAAAGTTTGGTAGAGTATCTTCCCCTCGCCCCTTACAGAATTCTGGATCCCCCCTGGGAATGGGCCGACCAGAGCAAAGTGGTAGGCGATGCGCGAGTTTGCATTGGAAAAGTCCAGTCTATTGGATTCCACCACCTTTTTTCCCCATGTGGGTACAAAATACATCGACATTGACAAGTTCACGTATTGTTGAGCATCCAGGTATGATTGACCGTTCATTTCGGTCTTGCTTTCCCTTAAATCACGACCGTGAAATAAAGACTTTGTAAATGTCGGCTTCACTGCTGTGCAGCTTAATAGATTAGTTTCTACAGGTGGTGGTGCATTGCCTTCCAACCAGCCAGATGACGTCACATGCAGAAGAAAGCCAACTGATTCAATTGAATGGACTGGTACGACTAATCGATCATTTGCTTGTTGCTGCCCCTGAAGAAGTGTCCATATTTCATTGTCCGTGACTGTATATTCTTTGACATTAGGCTGAACTTACACATTCTTGTTTTACACCATAAAGCAAAATGGCAGCCCAAAACACCATAAAAAAACTGTTTTCGGTCTTCTAAATCGTTCGTCAGATTCAATGCAAACCTCTATTAAGAATAATATTACGAACTACATTTTCTTAAATTTTTTTGTATTTGAGATCTTGAAAATCCAAAATGGCGGTCACCTGTAGTATAGCGGCCTATCATAGACGGTAACTTTTCACATTTCAATGTGTGTTGTTTTCTTTTTAAATGTTCGACTTAAGTTTATAGGTTAAATTTGTTTGCTTGAAAACAGTCCCGATCTCGGGAGCGATAATTTATCGTCAAATTTGTGCATTTATGGCTTTTAAAATTATCATTATTGACAACCGGGCCTTTCTTTAAATTTACCCTGAAACCAGGTATCTACAGAAAAACAACTGTTTTCATGTTTGGCATAAATCCTTCCGGTATGTCGAGCGACCCGTTGAGATAAACGTTTGCAACAATAATACAGGTTAGAGTAAATGTCGTAAAATCATCTCGCACGAAAGAAAAAACAAGAAAATGACTGTGTTGGCAACATTTACACACGTTTGAACTAAAGTCGCAAAACTGAGTCATACAGGAAAGCCAACAGGGTTGCATGTACCTTTAATATATCTATTCAAGTTTGCTGAAAGGCACTAACCCCACCACCCTCCCCCCAAAAAAAAACCATTTAAATAAAAGAAAATATGTCTTAAAGGGACACCCGTGTCTTATAACAGCCACGCACAGATCGTCCTCCACGCATTTACCAGCGCCAAGGTCTGCTGGGGTGGTAGCTGCGTTCCTCGCAGCGAGGAACGTAGCTGCTGTCTCGGTTGGCTTTGGGAATAGTGTGCGAAACAGCATCAAGGTAAAGATTGTGTCGTCACAAACCGGAATGATTCTCGTGTTTTAAAATCACACTCTATCATTTTTTAGGCTAGTATATTATAATTTTTCTTCGGCGATCTATTGGCATAAATGATTTTAATTTTTACTGTATTAGTCTTTTAGATTTTTGATCTCATAGTAATTATTTGCAAACGATGAATATTAGTGCATGTGCACATACAGATGAAACAAGGTCCATTGTATGCGCGCAAAGGATCATATACGTGTAGGATACAGTAAATATAGTTACTTACAATTATTCAACAGAAGATATCCTAGATGCCACATTTTAAAACGGATTTTTACCGAGGGATTGACTAACGGTAAGGAAATAGACCTTTGGGGCCGTACTTGATGTGGAGGATCGAGTAAAATGGCGCTGGGAGGAAAGTCCTTTTAAACAAAATAAAAATATTAGTTCCCCCAAAAAATGAAGGGGTGACTTTATCATCCACTAATTTCATCCTTTATCGTAATTTACAAAATAAAAATGGTTTTGATTACTACTGTCTCAGGCCAAGTTTGGCAAAGGGCATTATACGCCAAAAATAAAAATAACTGGCAAAGAAAAGACGGAAGGAGGGGTCTTCCTCCTTTCCCTTCGGGCACATCCCTTCCCTCCCCCCCCCCCACCCCGTATTGGATCGTTACTTACAAAACAAAAAGATATGGTTAGTATCTCACGCCAAGTTTCGCAGAAGACATTAATTACCCTCCACCGCCCCCCCCCCCCCCCCACAAAAAAAATCATTAAAAAATCAATAAATACAAACAAAAAAAGAACGAGGTGTAGGAGAGTTACCTTTTTTTCATCATTTCATTTTTCTCTCGGAATTACAAAAGACAAAAAAAAGTTTTGGTTAATAGCCGAGTGAGACTGTGGTACGTAAAAGATTCTAGGCATATCCTAGCAAAATTAATCTTCGCCTCCCAAGCTAACCTTATCAATTAGAAAATGTCAGTCTGGCTACTTCCCTTTTTGAACACGAACCGGTTACATATATAATCTTAATTAGATTTTTTTGAAGAAAGGTCCCATTCAAGTATACAGTGCGAAAATCAAAATGGCGGCCCAATAAAGGCATCCCCAAAACAATTCCCAATAAGGCTCTGACCCAATAATAAGGCTCAACAAGGCCTGTAACCTTATAGGCCTCATAGGCCATATGAACCTTATTGGGTTTGGCCCTGTTTAGTGGACCCAAACGATCCCGTCTCTGTTGCTAGTCTGTAGTCTTAATTGGACTAGTTGGATAGCTGGTGGGGTTTGCAACACTTGTACGGTTTGGTCGCTCCGGCCAAACTAAGTTACTTCAATCTCATTTTGTTGACCAACAAACGCTGATTTTCCTTCGCCTCGCTCACTCAATCAGCGCATACAACTTCAGTCACTCCTCCTAAATATACACAATGAAGCTGGAATCGTTTGAAAAATAAACAAACTGGATATTGATTTCCTGACGAGGAAAGTAATTTCTTTCAGTTGCGTTGTTTCAGCCAAGCACTGTGAAAACTCTGCTTATTTCCCAGCTTGTTGTATTTTGTTACAGAACTAAATTTAAGTAGCAGTGGTCTGGTGCACCTAAATTGTCGAGAGCAGTGGCCTTTTCAGTGGTCAGCTGGTCGAGTTAAGGGTTTTATTGATAATTTGGGATTGCGTGATCCGATTCCAACGAAATTTGTTTAGGATATTATTTGCCCTTAGGCCGAAGATTGACGTGTATGTTTTTTTTTTCATACCAGTTGGTAAAAACCCACAATGGCAGCCCAAAATTGCATCTTGAAACCTTATAACTTCCAAACCGTTCATCAGACTGACTAAGTCTGGTTACGAATAAAAAAAAAATCAAATTATATTTTCTTCAAAAGAGATCTTCAGTTTTATCAACATTCCAGACGGTGGCCGTAACTTCAACCATTGATCATATTGAAAATAAACCAGTTGCACAAAATGACCAAAATCTTCAGAATGAATTGTTGCAATAGTCAGATACATTCTACTCTAATTACAGTAGACTAATTAGTCATTTGTCACAACGAATAAAGATAAGGCTGATAACTCACTTTTTGACTGGTTGGAGAATGGGGGCTGGCGAAGTTTGTCATTCACAAAATCACTGGTACCGCGTATCACAGCTGA
>JAHWFP010186518.1:0-21279 GCA_023313725.1 Lithobius niger | reverse complement strand
CCCCCCCCCCCCCACCCCATCCCATTAATCGATATTTACAAAAGATAATAATTTGGCCGCTATTTCAGCCTAAGTTTGGCAGAAAGCATTAGCCCTTACTCTTTCCTCCCCAAACAAAAACAACAACAAATCCAAAAATGAAGGGGGGTATCTCTGTCGCCTTCTCTCCCCCAAAATTCCAATTAGATCTTTATTTACAAAGAAAAAAGTTTTGGCAAATATCTCAGCGAAGTTTGGCAAAATGCGTTAAACCCATCTTTGAGAACAAAATAATATGCAAAAAAAGATGGGGGATCGTCGTACCTTAAATGAAATGAAGCATTAAAATCCAATAATGACTTGCCACATTATAATACACATGGAGGAACGAGAAGCAAGTTCCAGGAAAAAAAAATATTTTGTATCTAGACGGTTTTATCTAATCACAAATCTGCATTATGTGTAATAAACTGCCACAAAAATTATTGAATTATAAAAGTTAAAAAAAAATCAATGAAGACTAAAACTAAATCCGATAATAATAGTTGAAAAACACACTAAGCGCAATAAGGTATTGTGATTACAATGGGGAGGGGGGGGAGGGAGGGAGAGGTTGGTGGTGGGGAGTTAGGGATAAGTTTATACCTTGGGGGTGTTGTGTGTAATTTTATAAATTGTATTAAGCGATTAACATTAACTAAACCATGTTTATAAATTGTTTTTAACAGAGCTTCTACAGAGCTTAAAGTCGTTATTTGTAACAAGTTTATTATTATTACTAATTTACAGATGAAAAAAAAAAACAAATAAAGAGTTGGAAAAGAAAAAAAATAAAGAATTGGAAAAGACCAGGGTTGTGGTTGTAAGCTCGGCAAACTGAAATTTACATTTTCGAATTTTTTGTGAATTTTAGCTTGTACTAACTAACCTTTATCAAGCTTTCAAAAAAAATATTAATAGGCTTACCTTTCACGATGTTTCGTTTAAGTCTTCAGGATGATCTGGAGTTTGTCTTCGTCCCATTTCTAATTGTCTGTGTTTTGTGTTTTGTGTCTTAGAGATGAGGTGGACTTGTCCGAACAAGATGTCCGTCATATTGTGGCCGGGTGAATAACCGATCCACGGAGAAGAGAGAGAGACAAGTTGAACCACCTCATTGGTCGACGAGTCTGTGGCGTCGCTATGGCAACGGGAGGAGGCAGCACTTGATTCGACGAGAGGAGGGTCTTGCAAGCAAAGACTTCAAATGGGGACTGAAATAAAATTTAAGGCTTGAGGGTTTTTTTTTTCTAGGCCTAACTGGATATTTTTTTTTCATTTTTCAATTTTATGACTTTGTTTAATTATAGTTCTAATGATTCAAACGTGCACATTTATAAATTATCTTAAAATCCGTACTAATTCAACAGAAAACCGTATTACATAAGCATTTTACACAGAATTCAAAATTTCCAAAAACCTTTTCAACTGTTGCTTGCTGCTGAGTGGCGTTTTTGGACACATCATTTAGGACACTTCATTTAGGACACTTCATTTAGAACACTTCATTTTGAGCACTTCATTCCAGACTTCATTTAAGAATAAACACTGCTCATATGGCGTTAAAATCCTTGTCGTCAGAATATTCTCTCCAAAGAGGGAATTTCCGAACCTTTTGTCTTCTATTCGGAAAAAGTTGATGCACTCGCACTCATGTCGATTCTGGCATGTTAAAGATCCTGGGCATTTCCTAGCAAAATTGTCCCTCACCGTCCGGAGATAACCTTAGCAGTTGAAAAGGAAGTTAATTCGACAATTTCACGTTTTGACGTTACTTGGGACGTTAATTTCCTAATTTCCCCACTGGACTGGATTGGCTCAGACAATTATTGCCTCTTGTAGCCAGTGTATCAAAGTTCGTTGGTTCGAATTCTAGTTCAGGGAAACCGAAGTCCATAATAAAAGTTCAGGACACTTTAGGTTATTTTTAGTGTATGATTTTTGCGTTTAGGGTTCGGACGATTCAACTAAGTGAATAACTGAGAAAACGTGCTCTCGCTCTCACCCTGCAAAGGGTATCATGATTACAGTGATTTGTGCTTATTGAATTAATTATTTGTCGAGCCTTTGCCTTGTGCTTATTAAGTCTTCATTAATGAGGGTAGAAATATCTAGACACACGCTAGTGAAAGTAGTGAAAGTAGTGTGTCGCGTCAAGTTAGGCAACAAACATCACATCGATTCAATTGACGAGGACGTAAACCATTGTAGCGCGACCGCGTAGCGTAAGTGTCGTATATCCTGAAGCATAGTTGGGCATATTTCAGGTAGTTGGGAAAAATAATAATACGGCACAAAAGTTTAAATTGTGGTCAGGGCCCCCATATCAAAGTTAGGGGCCTGGCACTAACTACAACAGCGGGCCCCCGTCTCCCGACTGAAATCGTAAAAACGTTACGCTATGTTATTATATTCGCCGGCCACAATATTGTGCTTAACGGTTGGTTCATTCATTAATCCGGGCAGCTTACGTTTGAAGGCTTCCCTGCTGACATGCGTGCACTACAGTGCTCTTGCTTCGTGCTCATTGCCGTTGGATTGGAGTTGTTGTTTGTTGGGAGTTTAAAAAAAAAATTCACAACGCACTCAAATCGAGTACATTACTCATAATCATCAAAACTTACAGTTGAGGAAAAAATTTTTCTTAGGCCGTGCGGGCCCCTTGATCGTTGTGGGGGCCCTGATTATGGTAGAACAGAGATCACTGACCCACCTGACAAAAATTAACTCGTGAAGGAATGTCCAATGCAGAGTTTGACCCTCAATAACGTTGCAAATGTGTTACTAGGTTCTAATTTCTAGTTTCTACTGGTCCGCTCATCCTCACGTTAATTCCCAAAGGGTGATTATTCACCGATACCGCGATAGCGAGGGAGGGCTTCCAGGTATGAAATTTGACGAATGGCTGCAGCACGATACGACCTCCACACCTTTTCTGGTTTACAGCCTGGGGGTGTAACGGGAACGGCGTGGGATGGCGCGTAAGTACGAAAGTATTGTTATAACCATAGTTAGTACTGTCGGCATCGTTTTGGTGTGTTGATATTACTCCTTTGAAAGGCCGAACCATTCGGAACTTGGTGGCCCCTTTTACCAGTTTTAGTCTTCTGTATACAGCCTTACCGTCTGAGAAGAATATTACAACGACTTTGTCCGTCCGTCTGTCGCTTTTTTCAACTTCGCAATGGTATCAGATAGAGACGACCATGGGTTACAACGTTAGATTCAGTGTGAGAATTTAGTTAAATAACATGGCAAATTAAAACATCGTTACTTCCGTATAGCTAACTAGACTTCTTCGACGTAACTAAATTAAATAATAACGTTTGATCGTCGAAATGAAATCCTAAGATAACACGCAATAAAACAAATGGATTTTAGCTTCGTTTAAAATAGTCTCGTTGCATTGTTGCATGAATGAATAGGCTTTCCGTCGAACCAAATGCTCCATTAGGCCTATATCTGCTACTTCCGAAATTCAAACTGCATTAAAAAAAATTAGGCCTAAAAAATGAAAATTAGGCCTAAAATCATGTTACCACGGCAACGTCAAGTTGCTACGAGTCGGTGTTGGCTTCAGCGTCTCTCTCGTCACTTCCCTACTACCACTGATCTGTATAGGCTACGCTGCACGTTGCGTTGTAACACTGTAGCTGTGTGCCCGAAGGCGTACGTGTTGCAAAAATGAATACGCTTACTATACAATCTAAATCTCCGTTAGCTGCTACTTATAAAATTAAAACTGCTGGTTAAAATTAGGCCTAAACGCTAACAATTACGCCTAAAATGTAAAATAGGCCTAAAAGCTAACACATTTTTAACCGGCAATTGTGTGGTTACTGCAGTTAGATTAGTATATTAGAGATAGCGGTTGTAGTGCATGTTGTGAAGCCCACCAGACACAGAACTGATCAAAAATCTAGTTTACTTGATCTTGTCATCACCAATACTGACCTTACTGTTTCCTCCATTACCCACTATCCCCCCCTTGGGCTCAGCGACCATGACGTTCTCTCTTATGATCTCGAAATTGTTTTTCACATTAATCTTCCTGGCGGTCCCCGTCCCAATTATAGGAAAGCTGACTATACGTTAATTAATGATATTTTTTCCTGTATTGACTGGCCTGCTGAGCTTGGGGGGTGGGACGTAGACACCCAACTTGAAATTTTAGAGGTTTTCATTCTTGATGTCATTAAGAGCTTCATTCCTATGTGTGCCCCATCTACCAAAAGTGCCCCGCCCTGGATGGACCAAAACATCAGGTCCCTGATTAGGCAGAAAAAACGTGCCTACAATCGCCTGCGTGATTTCCCCTCACCTTCTAATATGGCACTGTTCAAAGCTGCCCGGAGTGCTGCCGTTTCCGGGTTTCGCACCGCCCGTCGCAGTTACAAGGAATCCCTCATTCTCAAAGCAAAATCGGACCCTAAGTCCCTCTTTGCTTATGTTAACCGTAATCGAAAGACTGCCCCCACTACCTGTCTGAAGAGAAACGACGGTCCTACTCTGCTTGATGACCGAGATATTGCGGTCGAATTTGGCTCTCACTTTGCCTCGTCTTATTTGCCCCACCCCCCCAGCTCTCCAATTGACGCTGCTTTCCTTCCTGCTCCTTTTCTGTGCTCAGATGTGGAAAATGCCTTCATTGCTTTAAGGGAGGATTCTTCCAGCGGCCCTGATGGCATTTCCCCTCTCTTTCTTAAATCTTGTGCAAATTCTCTTGCTACCCCCTTCTTCTTGATTTTTCAAAGTTCCTTTTCCTCCTGCACCTTCCCTACCCGTTGGAAAGATGCAAATATCACTCCTGTACACAAGGGTGGTTCCCTCCATGATGTAAATAATTATCGCCCGATTAGTTTGCTCTGTGTCGCGTCCAAAATTCTTGAAAGGTTTTTCCACAAATCTGTCATGTGCATTTGTCAACGGCTCAATATTGATTTTGAGTTCCAACACGGTTTCCTCCCGGGCCGCTCCTGCCAATCCAACCTTCTTGAAACTTACAACCACCTTACCACGTTATTGGACAAAGGGGTGCAATGTGATCTTGTTTTCTTCGACTTTCGGAAAGCCTTTGATTCCGTCTCCCATTCCATCCTCCTGCACAAACTGTCCTCTTTGAATTTTCCTAAAACACATATTGCTTGGATCAATTCTTATCTTTCTCATAGACGACAACGTGTTAGTCTCAGAGGTTCCACTAGTGACTGGGTCCCCGTTACCTCGGGGGTCCCCCAGGGGTCTGTTCTGGGCCCCCTTCTTTTCAACCTTTTCCTGTACGACCTCCATTCCGTCATCCGATCCTTTAGCAGAAGCTATGCGGACGACCTGAAAATTCTCTCTCCCGCTTTTCTTCACCAAGATCTCCAGCAAGACATTGACGCCATTGCCACCTGGTCGACCAAAAACTGTCTTGCCCTTAATCCTCTCAAATGCGTGGTGCTGCATTTTGGCCATAACAACCCTCACTGCAGCTATCACCTTGGTAAAACTACCCTTTCTACTAACACGTCCCATAGGGACTTGGGCATTTTGGTTGATTCTTCCCTGAAATTTCATGCCAATACTGATTACATCATCGGCAAAGTCTTCAAAAAAGCCCACTACATTCTTAAAACTTTCTCTGCTGGTTCACCTAAGCTGTTTGCTCTCCTGTACAAAACCTTCCTTCGCCCTACGCTCGAATTCTGCTCTCAGGTTGGCCGCCCCTGTTATGCTTCTTTCTTCGCCCGTCTTGAGACTTGTCAACGCCGCCTCACTAAATGGTGCCTTCCCCTCAAAAATTTGTCTTATGATGAACGACTCCGCAAACTAAACTTGACCTCGGTCAAAACCAGGTTCCTCCGGGGTGACCTTATCCTCACTTACCAAATATTAAACCACCTTATTGACGTCCAGGCAGCCGACTTTTTTTGTCTCTCTCACACTTTGACCAGGGGGCATTCCCTCAAACTCTGTGGAAGTGTCTCCTCTGGTAATGTTCGGCACCGGTTTTTCTCAGAACGCGTGGTCGAGGCTTGGAATGCCCTTCCTGTTTCGGTTGTTCTTTCAACTTCGCTTGATGCTTTCAAAAGTCGGCTGGACCGTTTTCTTGCTTAGGCTTTTCCTGGTGGTTGGTCCTTGGTTTGGGTGTGTGTGTGGGTTTGGGGGGGGGGGGGTGCTTCTTGGCTTTTGCTTGCACCGTCGGGTTCTCTATTCTATTCTATTCTAGTGCGTGATAGAGGTTTGCGACTCAATATTGGAAGTGGAGGGACAGTACAGAAGACCGGTGCGACTAGGCAGCCGCTGTAGCCGCTTGTTGGTTTTTGATATGATATTTAATCTGACTGTTGACAGGCTAGTAACCAGCTGTTAACGGCAGGGTGAAGGGGGAAAGGGTAGTAAATTTACATTTTAGATTTTAGATGTAACACCGTACTACCTTGTACGCATTGTTGTAATAGCCGTATGTAAATTCAACGCAAACGTCATCTGCAATATTAACTGTAAATATATTTTCGTAGTTATACCCATACTTGATTGTTGCATTCGGAGGTATAAATGTCATATTGAGTGGTGATAATGGTGCGGTGCCCTCCTCTGTCGGAGGCAGGACATTTTTGTGCAATGTACCGTCGAAAGCTTAAAGTGATGAAGTCTTTTACTAAGTTTTGACCAAATTTGTCCATTTTCACATTCTAATTTGAATAAATTATGATGGGTAAATAATAAAAACTACATGATGCGAACACAAGCTTGCGAAATTGGCATTAAATAAGGTAATTTGTTCTACAATTTTGAAGTTTCCGCAGAAGGCTTTTTGTCCATGTATACAATTATTAATTATTATTAATTAAACTATAATTAATTTAACTATAGTGCCTTGCCCGCGGTCGCTAGACTAGTAAAGGGCAGGGTTATAATGGTATTAACCAGGGGTGGTATTTATACCGGGTTTTTACCAGGTTTTTACCGCCCCGGGATAAACTAGTTTTTCCAAGTTATTCCCAGTTAAAGACAAAAATAGGTGTATAAAGTGTAAAATATAATTAAATCAGTTTTAAAAATTAAATAGTGTTAAATATAATTAAAAAGTGTCTTCAATTCCAAAGATTAGATTCAAAATATGTTTGCTGATGCAACGTTTACATAGGAAAATGAACATTGTGTGTTAATTATTGTGTGTTATAAGTACAAAAAATATAATTGAAATGCTAAAAATTCTCATGATGACTTTTTATTAACAATTTTTTTTTGTGTATTACCATACGGGTTATGGATTAGGACGTAACATGCAAGTAGTCTTACAGAAAAAATTACAAACACCAAGTCACTCTGAGTGATTCTCTACCGTACGGGATCTAATCGGCCACGCAGCATCCTATAGCAAAACACCAACTTAGAAGTAGTTTCCAAGCCTAGCCTATTTCGTAGCTTTGAATGGATGTGCCTAAAGTTAGAAAATATTCTTTCGATGTTGGAATCCGTGGACTTTCGTGTAACTCTAGTACCAGTTGAATACTTCCCCTTATTTTATGAAAGTTTCTATGTTAGTAGTTTCACTACATTCTGTTACTTGAATTTTCGTTTCAAATAGAATTAGTAAGTACTGCTATTACTGTGAATGAGCAGTTAGGCTCTAAACTTTAAAAATTGCATGGGATAAAACAAAAATTATAAGAAATAACATTTTTCCCACTTAGCTGGTATTTTACCAGGTTTTTACCGGTATTTACCAGTGCCCTGTCCAAAACTGGTTTTTTTCCCGGGAAATTGCCACGAAACAAAAAGTCCGCATTAAGGACCGGCCTTGATACAACACAAGATATGCTAATCTGAAAAAGAGAGAAAGAAAGAAAAAACAAATGAACCCAGGTTTTCCTGCATATTATAGGATCCAGCTAAGATTGGAAGCCGTTCAGCCTCTCTCAGTGGGGATCTGAAGGCCCAAAATTCACATGGACGGAAAGCTGCTTTCCAGTGAGAACGGTCGAACAGATTTAGCTGGAGTCTTTAGCCAGAATCCGCCCCGGTAGCACGTTGGTTAGCACACCCGACGTAGTACGCGGGAATTACTGGGTTCAAGTCGCAGACGGGCGGAATCATCTTTTATTTCTTTCTCACATGAGTGTATTATGACCAGGCCAGTCTTTAAAGTGGACTGTTAGCTTCGTAAAATCTTTACTTTTTGCTTTATCGCCTACAGGAGCTCCCGTTTAGTGCCACCATAACACAGACATACAAACACAAAAGATCGAAAACCACCGAAAACCGCAGAAAATATTTGTAGTGGGCATGGATTTCATTTTCAGCCCCACAAATTTCGTGCACCGAAACTACAAAATACACGCATGAACAGAATTGAGGTTTCCATAGCAGGATTGGCTGGGTTTTACCGTCCCGGCAAAAACTGTTTTTGCCATGTTTTTGCCCCTTTGGCTAAAAAATATGGAAAAATCTTTTTTAAGTCGATTAAAAAAAGTGTGCCCTAACAATTGTCAAATATTGGCAAATTATGAAAGCTTCCCTTGAAAACGTCATATTTTTTATTTTGAAAATTCATATTCACTTTTTATTTATCTTTCATACGCTTATTTTTACAGTAAAATGTATTCTTCTCACAATATCCATCCAAATTTATGCAACTGACTGTCGAAAATTTGCATAGATACTGTGAGAAGAATAGCTTTTACTGTGGAAATAAGCATATGAAGCGGCTTGCTGGTTTTTGCCAGTTTTAGCCGGTAATAACCGGGGGGAAACGGTAAAAACCATGTTTTTGCCACTGTCCTGGTAAAAACTCAACCCTGCCATACAGCTAAATTCGCAAACAGACACATACACACACAGGTAAAAGTCCATATTGTTGAACATTCGACTTCACTCGTTTTGCCCGCCCGGCCAATTATCTCCCAATCGCTCCCTCGTTCAGTTAGTTCATTAGGCTAAATAATAAATATTGTAGTTTTCTAGAGGTTTTACGGACGGTGAGTAATAGTCTAGACACGTCCCTTTATCCCGCTATGTTGAATCCGGGCGTAGACGGCGACTTTGACCGATGGTTAGGCCTATCAGCTTGAAGATCTGTCTGGCTGCTTTTTCCATATGTTTTGACTGTGCACCCAGACTTTAACGGTCGTTTGCCCTTCCTAGCAATGCAAAGCAAATTTGACCAGGTGCAAAACAACAACAACGATGACGTGAGCCGGACATGGCAACCTAAAATTATGACCTTTTTACAATTCAAGAATGGTGACGAATGATAGGCTATACCAGGACTCTTCCAGCGCAATTTTACTGGAAAATTGACCGGCAAAAGCCATTTTTAAGAAACGCTATAACGGGATCTAAAAAATAAAACGTTTTAACAGACATTTTGCGTGAGGAATGGTCTTTAGTGAAGATGAAGTAGGGATGGATTTATTTGTGTGCAGGTTTGTGCTCTGCAGTTTTGGCCTATCCGCTCTGATATAATAATCCATATCTTACTGGGACATTTTTTCTACCCGATATATCGGCAACTTGCTGGAATATTTATCTGAACTTTTCGTCCAATTTTTTTGTTACCTTGTGCTACATTTGGCCGAAGCCAATACATCGAATCCGTGCCAGAATATTTATCTGTCCGAAACACTCAAACTCGAAGGCGCTTGTTTACAATTTCGATTGCGTTCCCCATATTCTAAACACAGCATCCATGTTTCAGATTCTCCGTCATCCAATAGGCTGATGCGGGTCACGTGATCTCGTTTTAGTTATGAAAATCGCAGCGCTGCATGCTGCAAATAGTGTTGTTCCATTTTTAATTTAACCGCTATTTTCTTTTTATATTGCTCGAGGATCTGCGGTGCTGCTTCTAGGAGTTGGAAAGGTGAAAAGGCGCCTTTAAGTGATCCTATCCCTCAGCATCCTTGACGAGACGTCTGGCTGATACTAATGTAGCGCTATTTTGCCGGAATATATATCTGGACAATACCGCGATACCTTGCCAGGACATTTGCCCGATACTTAGAGGTCTGGAGTGCTCCCAGCCGAAGCCATAGTCAGACGAGAGGAATAATTTTGCTGGGTACTTCCCAACCGGAAATTCAGATAATCTTTTATGTGCCACAATCGACATGAGTACAATGCATCAGAAGGGCTTTCACTTCCCGGAAATGCTAGGGATGGCTAAGATCAGGCTGGAACTCAGGACCTCTGGCATATAACGTATAGTGTCCGCGGCCTGTCTTGAGTCCTGCAGGTATTTATGAGCGGCTACGTCTTCCTGGAAGGGACGGCTTTAGTCGACGGCCGCCATTTATTTTTGTAACCATCTTGGATATCAACGAGGCACTCTGCTACCAAAAACATACAACTGATTATCTGTGTCATTCTGGGACGAGCTCAAGATAGGCCGCGCACACTTTAGTCATGGTAATCATCGGGCCACCATGCTCCATGTTTTGGCCGACACCTTGTTAGGATATTATCTAATCCGACGAGAGGTGAATTTCCAATAAATAAACAGAAATGAAAATGCAGTTAGAAGATAAATAAACAAGCACCAATCGTATAGCATTCAGGGACTGCAGTCAAAAACAAACGTGCAATCATCTAGAGCTAGGTTCGAATCCTGGTCGCATGATGACACGGGAAAACTTTTTTTTTTTTATCCAGATGCCGCACACTGGATTTCAACGCAATCCCCAGATGCTACGATGGGTGTTTGTTTAAATTACAATGATTTAAATTAGTAGTTTGAGCAAATTGAGAATACCGTAAATGCTGTACTTGTGGCCGGGTCCTCAATTACAACCGGTCTCTAATTGTAGTCCGGTGTTTTCCCAATCATGAATTAATATAGTAGCCAGGTCGCTAGTTGTAGCCCGGTCAAAATGGACTGATTTTGAAAAAAAAAATCCTATTTATTAATGGTTACCACCATATTTAGGTCATTAAAGACATTCATGTGACATTATTTAACTTTTTAAATGTAACTTTTAAATGTTTTACGTCCTGTAAATTTCCTTTCTAAGTTCGTAGTAGCCGGTGTCTAGTTGTAGCCGGGTCTCTAATTGTAGCCGGGACAAAATGGCTTGATCTTTAACCAGTAGCCCGGTCTCCAAATAGAGGATTTACGGTATATGATGATAAGAGTTTTGGCTTACTTAAGCACAAACCGAGCCTTTCTTTTATAGCAGATTATAATCAAAGAGATGTTGGGTACCAGTTTGATTTTGGCTTGGCAATGTAACGGGATTGGTATTGGCCAATTTTTCCCGGCAAGGAATTGATATCGATACCTTGCCGAAAAAATTGACTGATATACCCATCTATACACTGCCAATCCAAAATCAAACTGATGTACATACCCAATATCTCTTTGATAATCACCCGCTATAAAAGAAAGACTTGGTTTGATCGTTAGGTCTGCTAAAAATTCATATCATCACATATTCTCAACTTGTTCAAATTACTAGTTTAAATTGTGGCAGTCAATTCGATAATGTAAGGTATACACTGCTCACTTCGGAATTTAAAATGCTGCTGACCACATGTCTCTATCTCCTCTGGTACCGAAGTTATTGTTGTTGCCATTCCAATCTTCTGCCGATTCTGATGCACATGTCACTGTTCGACATTCCTCACGATGGAACGATACACTGAATTTTGCGCAACAAACAGTGATGAGCATATTTGACTGGGAATGAGTGAACCTGTAACTTTTGGCTATAATGGAAACATTCTTAGCAAATGCTTCTGTGATAGTTCGTCTTGCGACAGTGCAAGAGTTTCATCCTTAGCATTGTAATGCGACTCCCCTGTCTATCCCTATTAATAATTTCCTCACGTTCCAAAGCCTAAGAAAATAGAACTCAAGTCCTATTCCATTATTCCAGGTTGGTCTATGAGCGAGAGACAATGCCTGCTTGAAGCACTCGAAATGACTCAAAGGAAATCTTCCAGTCAACATGACACTCGGCGATAAGCTTTGAGGGAGGACGGGTAGATGATCCAGGGGACTGGCAGTGAGACCTCACATGTATGTGTGTCATGCATCATGTTCAATTCTAGCCATTTCACTGGGCATCTACCAATACAGTTCATATGTTCTATTGACTACTGTAATGTCACTCCAATCATTAGTTTTCATTTTTTATTTCAGTAAGTCAATTCCATTTCAGGGACTTCGATTTGACCCTTTCCAGTCCATTATCAACATTTCATGTAGTATTTCAATCCAGAAGAACATAATAGTTCCACAGTCTAAGAAACAGGGGTGAAGGAGGGTGTAAAGTTCCTGAACCAGCATGCAACAGGTACTGATAATCACTCAGTGAATTATTTTACTACAAAAAAAAAATTTGTCGATACCTTATGAGGAATAATTAAAAGGATTGGTTTTCATGCCGATGTAGCTCTCTCACCGCTCAGCCATGATGACCAAATCACTAAATCGCTGAAACAAGAACGTGGAGTAATCAGTGCCAGTGCCAGCGCCAGTGCTCGCGCCAAAGCTTTCCACCACTCGTGTTATTTGTTTAAAGACGGGAACGCCAAAAGCTCACAAGAAATAACTAAATACAGATGCAAACCTATTTATGTTGCCATTTGAACTTATATGACTGTCAGACTGCCTGAGCGGGGAATCGAACCCACGACCTTCGAAACTAAAGGCCGAGGTCCTCCTGCTGAGCCATACTGACACGGCCACGCCGTGAAGCTACAAAATTGGACATTGCAGCAATGATTGATGTGTTTGCTGAGCAGAAAGCTCGTAGAGTGGACTTTTGAGCAAAGATCATGCAAATAAAATGTCATCCTGAGAAGTTTTAAGGTAGGAACCTTTTAAAAAATAAAAAAAATAAAATATTTGTTTTACATTTCTTATAATTGTTCTTCTATTTGGTGGGGGCGGAGGGGGGGGGGGCTTTTGGTTAACTTGCACACGAGCCCGAAGCGCACCTGTTCACACTGGCTTGATCGACCCGTTTTGGAGAAAAACAGAATTGCAAGTTTACGGATAACTCGAATTATTAAAGGGGAATTACTCACTTGTAAGCTAAAATGTAAAGTAGGGTGTTTTAGGCCTACGTACGTCACAATTAAAATTGGTTGTCTTCCTAAAAAGGTCCTCTGTATGGGATTCTAAAAACCGTTGTAACGATGCACTATGCTATTGTTTTTTTGTTTTGTTTTTTAAAAAACACTTTCATTGTGAAATATGCTATATACCAAAACAACAAGTAAAAAAATCATAAGAAAAGTTTAGATAACTAATATATTTTAAAGGTTAAAACAGAGTGAGCATTTAACGTCTTCTGGTAGAATGTTCCATAATTAATCCATTCGTAACAGAAAGAGTTTCGTACGGCATTATGTAATGAATTAGAAACTGTCATATTTAACGAGGATACTCTATAGTGGTTACTCCGTAGTTATAAAAGGGATATACCTCCCAGCGCCATTTTTCTCGATCCTCCACATCAAGTACGGCCCCAAAGGTCTATTTACTTACCGTTAGGGCTCGTTTACGCAACGAGACCTTCTCGCTCGCCGAATGCTATTTGCTAAGCAACTGTTATTTATTTACGATTAATTTCCCGTTTCTATTAAATGATTGCGGTAATAGACAACAAATTAAATGTATTATGAATAACAACACGGACAAAGAACGAAGTGCAACAGTCATTTTAAACATTGCTACAACATTGTTGCCATTTCACGCTATTTCCAAAATTTGCTATTCTCGCTGAATAAAACAGCTTCTAGCAATGATCCGGTAGAATAAGTAACTACTCGCAGCGAGAATTCAAAATCCAACATGGCGCCCACTTCGGAGTTACCGATTCGAAGACAAACCTTCGAATGCCGGTATTCAGGTATCTGGCCGTCGTCGTGTACTGCAGGCGTAAAAAATACGCCTATTGAGAATTCGCCCACCACGTGTAAATTTTTAAACATTTAGAATTAATTAGCCAACCTCTTTAATCATGGTGGCTATGGGCTAACAGATACAGGACCAGTAAGAAATAAACTAACCAGCCCAATTTTCAGTTTTGTCAACTAAGCACGATTTTTGCTAAGGTGTGGCGAGTTGTGCAGTCCATCTAGACACACGCTAGTGTGTCGCCGCCAAGTAGACGTTTTATTGTTGTTGGAGCTTAATCGTCAGAGCGTAATTGTTAGAGTGTTATTGTTGTCAGATGGCGGCTCACTAGCAGACTGTCTTTTAACTGAAACCAACTTGTACATGATTTCAGCATACTGGTGTAAATTCCCCATGCGGAAGAAATCTTAGCAAATCGTTTGAATCAAGTGTCTTGGGTCCAGTAACAAAGAAAACGTCAACACGTAAATGTGGGAACGTGTCGTTCATGGAGAAAAAGTGTCCTCAATAACGTTGATTTGTGTTACTGGTGACTAGTAACTAGTAACTAGTCCGCAGGCTCCCATGTTAATTCTCATAGGGTATAACGATACGTCTACAGCTCATTAGGGAATCTAACTTTCGGCAGACAGGTAAAGCGTCATATGGGGAAGTGCTTTTTTCTAAAATGGGGGTTGCAGCTAGAAGCACGTGGCCCTGAAGTGACTCGTAAGTGCAAAATTATTGTTGTAACCATTGTTTGTATTGTCATTATACAGTAGATTATAACATGCTTATGCTTAAGTGTTGCACGCTTATCGTTTCAGTACTTAGGCCTATATTGTCAGAATGCACTGTTTTTGCAAATAGGTGGTTCACTAACAGACAGAATATCTTTATCTTTTATTGCAAAGGTTTGGTCTTTTTTTTTTACGGTACACGAATCCAAAATGAATTATCTGCCCCACCACGATAAAAGGGACAATTCTGCTGGAAAGAAGATTAGGAAACAAAATGCACATCGTCAGCACAGGTGGGAACGCGTTCTTTATGGAAAAAAAGTATCCTAAATAACGTGACGCGGGTATTTTATTTTATGTAGACTTACTGTTCTTGCAGTCTAGTGTAAGTGGCGAGTAATTTTAAACACCTGGCGAGTTGATTAGTTTTAGTAATCTTCGTCTGCCACCAGAATATTAGAACTGTATGAACATTTACCATTCCGTGAGTTTGTAGTTGTGTTCATGACTGAATGATTAACGTTAATCTCGGGAGAGCCAAGTGAAGGGGGATGCGCTGATTGAGTGAGCGAAGCGAACGAAAATCAGCGTTTGTTAGCCAGTGCGCTCAAAAATCGGATTAAATAGACTGCATGCGAAACATGCGAAACATGGGCATACAATACGCCAAACCATGTCCATTTGGCTGGTGTAACGGCTAATTGGGCAATAGCAAACGTAAGAATTATGAATGAGAAAATTTATAGACACTCCAGACAAAAAAGGTAGAGGTGACTATTAGACAGTGGAATTCACAGGCTTATGAAAGTTGTGATATCCACCCAAAACCAAAACTGGTATAAGAGCAGCCGCCAAGTTTCCAAGAAGGGTCGCCCTTTCAAAGTAGTGATATCATGCAACCAGGGAAAGGCCGCCAATGTTAATCCTATTAGCCAAGTCGCACGGAATAATACTTTGGACGTTCAATGAAAACTTGAAGATTGCTACCGCTAGTAGCAAGCTTCTAGTTTTCATTTAACTTTCGAACTATTAGTAGGTGCGATTAACTTGGCTAATAGGATTAACCTTTGCGGCCTTTCCCTGGTTGAATGATATCACTACTTTGAAAGGCCGACCGTTTTTTGGAAACTTGGCGGGTTTTTCTACCAGTTTTGGTTTTGGGTGGATAAAAACAAACAACAACAACAAATCATCAACCACTTCAATTCGTATAATTGAAGTCCTCACTCCACCAAAACTAAAAAAAATAAAATAATATATCTATTCCTATTCAATATTTTTTTTACCAAACTTGGCCAAATAGTACGCAACTGGGCACCGGCAAAAATACCATGCCACAAAAAACTACACAATAAATAATATCTGAAACAAAACCCACAAACGTGAAAGAACCCGCCAATTTCAGCCAATCAAAGTAGTGATGTCAGAACAAAAATGGTTGCCACCAAGTTACTACATTAGTTGCCAAACTAATCCCACCGACTATTATTTCAGATGTTAAAAAAAAAATAAGTTGACCATTGCTATAGGGATTGTCGCAATAGTCAGCTTTTTCATTTAATCCTTGATGGAATTACCTTAGCAACTATTCTAACAACTTGGTGGCCGCCATTTTTGTTCTGATATCACTACTTTGATTGGCTGTAACTTGGCGGGTTCTTTCACCCTTGCGGGTTTTGTGTCAGATTATTATAATCTTCAAGTATTAAGCGCCGTATTTCCCTTTTAAGATCTTACCTTGATTTCTCAGCCACTTCAAGGTCAGATAACGCCTCCCGTAACGCAATGTGTACAACTTGTGTCACCATACCGACAATGCATCTTTCATTCACAAATCAATAGCTGCGAGCTACAAGCTATTTTAGTCACAAACGAGGTTGAAGAGTGGAGCAAGAAGGCCGACTAGAGATTGAGGCGGGCTGGGGGACAACAAGACCGGAGTAGGCAAGGTTGCTACCGGCGCGCCGTGCGGTCATTGACCCCAACAGCCAAGAGAGGAGCTGCTACCATTTCATTATCGCGTTTACATATTTTGTCCAGGCGATAACAAAATGACGCCATCGTGACGTCAGAACGGTAACGGTATTGATATGACGTCAACGTCTTTGAAAATGTCGAAGTATATAAATTAAAGAAAGAAGTAAAAGCTGAAATAAAATGATGGTACTGAAGCAAACACACCTCCACCCCAACTGTTTGTTACTTTTAAAATGTAACGAAATGTATGCAAACAGATATGAACTTTTAATCGGAATATAGATATTCAGTATCTGAACAGACTTATAAAACTCGTTTATCAAGTCAGACCCTAGGAAATTTAGTTTGCTAATGTAAATTACCAAATAATAAAAAAAAACTATCCCAAATTAACAAATGCAGAGACGGATTTATGTATTTTGTGGACCCTAGACTCTCCGTTCTTTGGATTCCTGTTTAAAGCGGTTAAAACGGAAAATAAGAATTAAAATAAGGTGGAAGGGGGGGGGGGGGGGGGGGGGCGGGGACATCACCAGGACGACAACAATGGTTTCCAATAATGATGCTGCAAAAGGCATCGAACAATATTTTCAGAGTTTCTCAGAGGTTGATTACGCATAGTTGTCTTACTGATTATTATTGGTAATCGAAATTACCATTCACGCTGCCGGCCGCTCGTCCATTTCCATTGGTACCGTGCAAAGAGTGAACATGCTCGCCCTTTTTCGTTGCTGCCGTGCAAAGAATAAACTCACACGGTTTTTTCACTGATGCCGCGAAAAGAATGAACATGCTCGCCTTATCGCATTAATTTAAATGCGTTTGGATTGGTTGTCACAATGACTTCTTTGCCTATTCTGACTCTCGCCTATACTCTGGCCTAGCCGAAATATAGCATACGTAGTGAAAAAAGTCTGCGAACGTAAAACTTCTATATAGTATACATATAAGTTTCATGTTCCCAAACTTTCTGTACCATTCGTCTTGTGGAAGTTTTACCAGCCTACTTTACAACTAAGTTATAGCTACTGTTCGTTAAATCAACATACCGCTTCCCTTATAACCTTCCGCCTGCCTTATAACAGCTAAGCGTCGATCGCATCCGCGCATTTATCATAGTCAAGGTCAACTGAGACAGTAGCTTCGTTCCTCGCAGTGAAAAACGTAGTTACTATCTCCGTTGGTATTGTGCCTAATAGACAAGCCAGCGTGAACGCATTAATTGTGTCGTCACAACAAACCAGAATGATTCTCGTATTTTAAAATCGCAATTTATAATTTTCTAGGCTAGTGTCTTATAATTTTGCTTCGACGATCTATTGGAGTAATTAATTTTAATTTTTGCCGCATTAGTCTTTTAGCATTTTGATCTCATGGTAATTATTAGAAAATTAGTACATGTAAGCGCGCAATGCATCATATACTTACGGGTCGTTCTTAAATATAGTTAACAATATTCAACAGAAAATCTCCTAGACGCCACATTTTAAAACGGTTTTTTAGCAAGGGAAAGACTAACGGCAAGTAAATAGACCTTTGGGGCCGTACTTGATGAGGAGGATCGAGAATAATTGCGCTAGGGAGGTATATCCCTTTAAGTACGTTCGTGTACTTCTTGAGCTGGTGCGTTTTGATTGACTACGATATAGTTTACAAGCTCTTGAACTACACATAAGCATAAAAAAAGCCAAAAAAAATGCTCACATGAAGCTAAAAAAAAGACTCGACGCTTCGAGTTTATCCCAAATCATTTACAAGCTCAGGAATAAAAATGTCAAGTTGGCAAAGGTCACACAAAAAATATAAATACGATAACCACAAATGTCCTAAATTGGCAGACGGAACTACGAGGACATTAAGTCAAAATCTGCGGTAATACCGAACCGTAAATAACAGAGGTAAAATTTGAAATTTTAAGGGACCTCAACTGTGCCGGTTGGCTGGCACAAATCGGAAGTCCCGCTTTCATTTTGATTGATATGATAATAACGTTGGCTATTAAATAAATACGGATGCAAACCTATTTACGTTGCCTTTTGGACTTAAATGTCAGAGTGCCTGAGCAGGGAATTGACCCCCATCACGACTTTTGAAACGAAATGCCGAGGTCCTACCGCTCAGCCATATGGACACGGCCTGAAAGGAAACGTCCATAGGCAGGCATTTAACACGCACACATATACATACAAACATACACTTTTCCAGTGGAGGGAGGCTTGCTTGCGCACCACACACCAGCGAAACCGAAAGGAACACTCAATAAGCGTGAAATTATGGACATAAAAATCCAAAAGGCAACGAAAATAGGTTTGCAATCGTATTTATTTAACCCTTCTCGAACCCATTTGGCTTTCCGTCCTGTTTAATCCGTTGGCTATTTTGTGCTGACCGACTTTGACTGAGTGAGTAATCACACACACAAAAATGTTGTGATAAAGCTTGCAGGTAGTTACTGTTGGTAGCCTACTATTTCTATAGAGCAGTGACATTTGCCGCCATATTGGTATCAGTATGGGTTTTGGAGGGCATAACTACAAGGTGCACTACATAAAAATGGAGGGAAAAACAACGGAAGAGCGGATTTCTTAGGCTTAAAATAACGTTGTTTTTTCCAACAACAAAAATCGCGCGTTTTAGGTTTAAGAAATCACTCTTCACAGCATCGGTTTCAGTATGGCGCCCTTCTGTTTCTCTGTGAAGTGCCCCTTGCAGCTAACCCATTAAGGCTACAGCATAGAGTTATATACAATAATACTACGCCGTGTCATTGCTCTATACTACGGTATTTCAAGACTTACGCTTGAGGACTCCATGGACCGGAAGGTGGGGTGGGGGTTGAATCGCGTGGCCGTAGTCCTGGCCCTCATAGGCCTTTTTTTAAAATCTGGCTGTAGGCTAAACAAATGTAGTAAAGAAAGAAACAAAGATATACTAACAAAGAAATGAAATGTTGCTGCTCTTTTATAATGGCCCTGAGATGAACCGAATCGTCGAGTTTTAAAAGGACATTCCTCCCAGCGACATTTTTCTCGATCCAACACATCAAGTACGGCCCCAAAGGTCTATTTACTTACCGTTAGTCAATCCCTTGCTAAAAATCCGTTTTAAAATGCGGCGTCTAGGAGATTTTCTGTTGAACAAATGTTAACTTTATTTACTGCGTCCCGCAGTATATGAAGCATTGCGCGCTTACAATAATCATGACGTTTCATCTCCGTGTGTACATGTACTAATTTTCTATTAATTACCATGAGATCAAAAATCTAAAAGACTAATGCGGTAATAATTAAAATTAATTATTCCAATAGATCGCCGAAGCAAAATTATAAGACACTAGCCTAGAAAATTATAAATTGTGATTTTAAAATACGAGAATCATTCCGGTTTGTGACAACACACTTAATGCGTTCACGCTGGCTTGTCTATTAGGCACAATGCCAAGAGAGATAGTAGCTGCGTTTGTCGCTGCGAGGAACGAAGCTACTGTCTCAGTTGACCTTGACTATGATAAATGCGCGGATGCGATTGGCGCGTTGCTGTTATAAGGCAGGCGGTATGTTGCTTTAATGTATGTTTGTGCACGTTTGGGTTTTTAAGCAAAATTAGTGCTTAATTGTTTTAATTAAACATTGAAACGCAATGGAGCTAAGAATGGCAACTGAGCAGCAATTATGACGAAAAAATTCAGGTGCGATCGTGAGTTCTGGAATTGAAACCGGTTCTTTGGAATGGGTCGCCAACACGTTAAACCACAATGATATTATCGTAATCGCTGCTAAACTGTCCTACAAATTATCATCAGTACACAATAAACTGACGGCTGGAGAAAGTCAGTAGTTAATTTATGGCTAATTTCCGTTTCTTAAACGAACAAATGACCGTCGTAGCATCTGGACTATGCCATATTTTAAGCGAAGTTGGTTACTGGTGTTCGGCTACGGCGGCGCTTAGTAGCATATGTTAGTACCGTGTGTTGTACACTTTCGTTTAGTTTTTCGTACTAACTTACATCACTGGTTTTTTACTTCGTTTCTTTACGTGTTTTAGTCTTCCGTACAGCCGTACCAGCTGAGAAGACTATTGCAACAACTTTGTCCGTCCGTCCGTCGCCTTTTTCAACTTCGCAACGGTACCAGATATTGGCGACCACTGTTTACAACGTTCGATTCAGTGTCAAAAGTTAGTTAAATAACATGGTAAATTAAAACGTCGTTACTTCCTTATAGCTTATAGACTTCTTCGACGTAACTAGATTAAATAATAACATTTGATCGTCGAATTGAAATCCTATACGATATACACTGCAGCCGTAAAAACAAAATCATTTTAGCTTCGTTTAAAATAGTCTCGTCACATTGTTGCATGTGTGAATGGGTTTACTATCGAACCAGATTCTCCATTAGGCCTATCGGCTACTAACGAAGTTAAAAAACTAGTACAGTTAAAAAAAAATTAGGCCTACAAAAAATAATAAAATAATAAAAAAAATTAGGCCTAAAATTACATTACCACGGCAACGTCAAGTTGCTACGAGTAGCTCCTGGCTTCATCAACAGCGTCTCTCCCGTTCCTTCCCTACTACCACTGATCTATATAGGTTACGTTACGGTTACGTTGTAATTATTAAAGTAAAAACCAAGCAGTACTACAAGATTAAAAAAAAAAAAAAAAAAACACAACAACGTTTCGAAAATTTTCAATTTTCGTCATCAG
>JAHWFP010186513.1:0-24514 GCA_023313725.1 Lithobius niger | reverse complement strand
ACACAACCAACAATAATGTTTTTTCCATGAATTTTGAATTCAACAAACAATGACTGAGCAGTGTATCTACCCGTCCCGAGCTCAAGATCATTCCTGACTATATATTACAAAGAGCTTTTAAGATACAGCATCACTCCTCCATGATCGTTACGCATTTTACCTTTGTTATTACCAACACAGTTGTAGCCATTCAAATGGTAAATATGTTCAAAACCATCTTCAATCCAGGTCTCAGATAATGCAATAACGTCAGGACTATCACTAATGTTATTTATTATGGTTTCAAGTTGTTGATGATGAGCATGCAAGCTTTGAATATTGAGTCCAAGGATGGAGAATGGAATTCCATTGCTATTAAATTTAGATAATTTAGAAATCATTGCATGAATAGTAAGAAGTCGTCTGGAGACAGTTATATAAGAGATTAGCTGCGACATCGAACTGTCCTATGTGTCCCTTTTCAGTTAGGTTAGCACAAAAATCATTAGGAGAAGAAAAATGTGACATGTACAGTTAAAAAAATATTAAAAACATTTATACAGGCAGGGATAAAAACAAAATTGTAAAAAAAAAAAAAATGCTAGTAAGAAAAATTATAAAAACGAAATTTGCAAAATATGCAGATTTAAGAGTGTAACCGAAGAGAAAGCGTAAACAAGAAGACATGTTTAGGGTTTGAAAGGCAGTTTACATGTTCAGGGAATAAATATTAATAATTAAGCAAATCAAAAAATCAAAAAGTCATAGGATTGAAAAACAAAGGGAAAAAATGCATTTTGCACGAAACAAAATCATCAGTTGGCTATTGCTGATAGCTCTTCAAACGACTGGATAAAATGTTTCTTTTTAGATTTGTCCAGCACAACAACTTTTCCGTCAGCCGTCCACACCTGCTTAAGTCCAAATTTATCAACAGCAGCTTTTAACAGGTTGAGTCTTGTGCTGGTCAAATCTTCTCTGACAGTTATTTTGCTGCCCCGCAAATTTTTCTTCCAGCGAAATACTTCCGCCCGCTTCCTACACGAAACGAACTTGACAATTATTGGGCGTGGCCGATTTCCGGTCGCATGTCCGACTCTGTGACTACGGTCAATGTCATGAAGTGTCACCCCTACTTTTAGCCTGTTGCAGAACAGATCAACAGCGACAGCATCTACATTTCCCCCCTCCGCCTCAGGCACACCAAAGATACGGAGGTTATTTCTCCTGGAATATTGCTCGTGTTCGTCAGCCTTGCAGGCCAGCCAGTTCCTGGCGAAGTTGGTCGAGTTCCTGCTTGTGAGAGTCCAGGCTGGCTTCAAGTTCGTGCACCTTGTCAACATTAAACTGAAGTGATGCTCCTAGTTCTTCCAACACTTTCACCATCACCTTATCCATTAATGCCGACATGATTTGAGTCATAAATTCTTGTGATTCCAAAATGGATTTCACACAATACGTCGCACAACTATCAAGGGATTCTTGAGTAATCACGCCTGGTTGTGCCACTTGCTGCTGGCTTGCAGACGCCGCTCCTGCCGAACGTTTTGATCTTGTCATTATGGTGCAAAAGACGGTAAAAATAGTGCAGATTCTTGCCCTGTTGGATTCCTTAACACCTGCAATAGTCCTGACTTCTTTTTCTACTTCACATTCGTCTTATATCTCAGGCAGTGACTCTTGAAGAAGGAGCATTAAAAACGTGTTGCTAACAAGAGCGCCATCTTGCTCATGCACGATGGCGGCGACACACTAGCGTGTGTCTAGATAAAACCAAGTTTAAGATGTATATGTGGTGTGTTGCAAAATACGTCGTCCGTGCACCCTTTTCCAGACCATCTCTCTTTCATGAACGAACTATGACGTCATGAACGAACCTCATGACGTCATGAACAAACATGCGGGTAAAAAAAACTTTGACGTTAGTTTTTCAGGTTCTTTCACATATATGAGGGTGATAATATCAAGTTACAGCGATGAAAACAAGCCTATTAAAAGCGAAATTTAATTATCATTCGTTTGGTCCTACTCCCATCTTTGTAGGTGCCTTGGTTGCAGAGGAGTAGAGGTCCAAACACGTACGCACGCACGCACGCACCTCATATGATTTTAATGATGTAGATCTTAAACTATAAAAATTGACACTCGGTTCTTTGTTTCGATATCTAAGTTTTAGGAAACTTTCCCCAACCAGAAGAACAACAACAAGAATATTGTAGTCACGTTAAAATAGCATTCAAAAGTCCACATGCCTTGTTCATACCTTGGTTTTCTTTAAAATTTTAAATTCGGTTCATTGGTTTAATCTCCAGGTATAGTACAGCTGTTACGGGCAAGAATTTGGGATAATCATGCACATCGAGCTAATATACATGAAAGTTGACAAACAAGTCATTCTTAGCTAACAAATCGAGCTATCCACCCCCTCGAGATGTCCCCTAAAGTCCCTTTCTGTACCCCCACCACACATACCTCTACGAGATTATTGACCAACAATTTCTCGGTGACCGTGCTAAAACATGAATTGGTTTACAAATTGTACTTAGCAGTACACATCGAACTAGCATTTGTCGGTCATCAGCCTTATGAAGGGGACACAGAGAGGCATGGGCGGCCTTGGGGTATCTTTCACTTCTTGTGCATCTGCCTGAGCTTCATGTGACTACAATATTCTTTTTGTTGTTGTTGGTATTTGTGTTGGGACTTTTCATTCTTGCCCAATTTTATTTTTTTACAATTTACATGTAGGTAGTAAAAAGATCTAGGACCTTTTTAAAGTTATTTTAATGTTACTGCAATGTTGTTGCTGCTGCTGTTGTTGCTGTTGTCGGGAATTTTTTGCATTTATCTTGCAACTGAATCCATACATTTGCTGATAATTTTTCTGATTTTTGTTCTTCAAAAATGACTGCTTCGGTGATTCTGCCCCTAATGATACCAACCCCAAAATTGGTTTTAAAACGAATTTGGCGGTAGATCCCATGTAACGCCAAAGTATATTGGGATTGGGCCAATGAGGCATGTTTGCCTGTTGTCTGTGCCATAGCTACGAATAGTTGCACCATCCAAAAACAGCACATGTTTTGAATAGTACAGAATTCAATGTATCTCTCAGCTATTGGATCATTACACAATAATCTTGTCTTCTTAAATGGTCTTCCTTTTTCAGGGTTAAATGTAGACGAATCTAGTATATGTGATTCTTATGCGTATGCAGAATTTTAAGTTTCGTGGCATGGCTTATGCCTAATTCTATGCAGATAATTCAGCTGCTGAAGTTTTGATTGTTAGCCATATATGCCAGGACAATGTCTTCTCACACTTCATTGTTTGGTCTAATATGCAGTTGTGGAAAGTTGTGTGTGTTGGTGTACATTGTATGTGTTGTGTGTGTTATGCAATTTTTTTTGGCTTACTATGCAGTTGTGCAAAGGTAGGTACCATTCGTATTAAGTATTGCAACAACGTTATTAGATATTCTTGGGCCAGGTTTTTTTCGATTAGGCTATCTTTTTAGATAGATTGTTGTTACCTGCCTTTGCTTTCCATGACAAAGTGATGCGATGGTTAGCATCTGGGAAAGAAAATGAAAGTATTTTAAATCTAACTTACCTTCTAAGGCGTTAATACCCCGATCCTTGTAGTTCTGTTTTCACTTTCTGACAAGTTTGAGCTTCTCTAATAGTAATACATATTGTCGCCTTTGATGTCCTGTGGAGAGGTGCCTAACCATGTTGTATCCTATGTTTGAAGTGTGCTTCCCTGTGGGATGTATTATTTTGTATTTCCAAGCTCCCTATTATTTGTATGACTTGTTACTAGTGTGTTGCTCGTGTTTTTTCCTGTTCCCTGGTTACTGCTTTTGACAATTGACTCGTGCTTTCTTGTTTTCTTGGCATTCCTTTTCTCTTTTGGGACAACTACGGTTGGCGAGATTTTTTTTCCCTTTCTTGTTCCTTTCCGAAAGGCCTAGTTGGACTAGAGCCAAGACTGAACTATTTTTGATGCCTTTTGATATCCATATCTTAATCATTAAAAACTTACGGTCGGTATATATATATATATATGTAGGTATATATGTACCTCTTCTCCTCTTGAAGTAGGAGGGCTAAAAATATGAGAAAGGTGTCAAGAGACAGGAAATTAATCCGGATTTCGCGTGGGCGTATTTTCGTAGTTCTAAGTAACATTTTTCCCATCGAAAAAAGCGAAAAAACACCGTTGGACCATTGTTGAAACGAATTTTTCGAAGTTGATTGTTAGTTTTCGGAATATCACCTCTTCCTGCTGTGCGGATGGTCCACAATTGTTGCGCCACGTAGGAGGCGCGTGGTCCAGTAGTGTTGTCGGTAGGATTACGACTGGCAATGCTAACAGCTGTCATTCAACAATGAAGCACGTGCAGCTTGCTGATGGAACGACTGTTGGAGTTGCAATTTGGATATTTCAAATACAAACTACCTATTTAGCTGTAAATTTAAATGAAAATACGAAAATCTACGAAAAGATTAATGCGAAATTAGGCATATTCAAACAAAATATATTGATAACAAAAAAGGGTATCAGAAATATTTCAACGTTTGCATTTGTAAACCATCGACATTCGATAAATAGTGTGCTATTAGCTGGTGCTCTACTCAGCAATAGTCCAGCCTAATTGTGGTAAACACGAATAGTTGCTAGGTACCATTTCGCCTTGCACGAAATCTTTTATATTAGTCAAAAATTATGGGCGACAGGTGGTTTCAAAGCATCACATGTAGCGGGGACGGAGATGGCTTTTAAGTAAAAATTCTTTAAATTTGTGAAACAAGGAAACCCATGTAAAGTCTGCAAAATTTATTGGAATAAAAAAACCAAGAGCGGCACAAAGGAGTATGCAACATGCATGATAAAATTACCAAGTATGTTTAGTTCAAGCATGCAGCAACTCGCGTACTACAGCATTGAAACGGCCTTGCAACGCCGATGGATAAGGCTTCTTCAATCCAACGCCGACTGTGAAGAACTCGAGTGTCTCGCCTCCTGGCTCATTGTCAGTTTAGGTGCATGCCAAAAATGGATGGCTTTTTCAAGACAAAGCCGACTGGGTCCAAATCGCATGCCTCGCCTCCTGCTTCAATGATAGCTCAATCGCGTGCCAGAAAGGGAATGGCTTCTTCAAGCCAAGGCCGACTGAGGAAGAAATCGCGCGTCTCGCCTCCTGGCTCGTTGTCTGCTTAGGTTCATACCAAAAAGGGGATGGATTTTTCAAGCCAAGGCCGACTGTGTCCAATCGCAGGCTTCGCCTCCTGGTTCAATGATAGCTCAATCGCATGCCAGAAAGGGAATGGCTTCTTCAAGCCAAGGCTGACTGGGCTACAAATTGCGTGTCTCATCTCCTGGCTCAAGGCCAGTTCATGCGTGTGCCAGAAAGACATTGCTTTTATCGAGGCTTTTGTTGTCAGTGGTATTATGGCTAACAATCTGAACAAGAGGCGCATGTAGCTATCAGGTGGTCAAACCGTTGGAGTGATGTATGGGTACCATATCGTTTGTTCATGAACTGAAGCGTTAAGAAAAACGCGTCCTACATTCTGATAATTTTCTTGATTGTTTTAGATGTGGAATGTCTGTCAGCATCTTAAGAGCTGGAGCATGACAGCTCCTCGAGCGTATTCTTTAAGCTAAGGCCGACTAGGGTATAGAAATTGCGTGTCTCGCCTCCTGGCTCCTTGGCAGTTTAGGCGCATGACAGAAGGGTTTTCTAAACGGCGAAGCCGTTTTTTGTTTATGAACTGATTCCTTACGAAAAACGCGCACTGCACTCATTTGCTTGATAGTTTTAGTTGTGGAATGTCTGTCAGCAGTATAAGAGTTGCAGCATGAAAGCTCCTCGAGCGCAGCGAGACGACGCTAGTAAATATTATCATTGGATGGTTTTGTGTCGACATGTTACCTCAATCATGATATTGTCCAAGATTGATATTAACTGAGAGTCCAACTGTAAGTAGAATAATCTATGTTTATTGTGCCGTCCATATTTGGAAGCAAGTTCATGAATCTTTGTACTACAAAAATATTATCCAAATTAGTTCCTAAAAGTAACTTTGACATTCACTTTCCAAAGTCTTCCTTACAACTAGATCCCAAGCGTTATAACCTTTGACGGGTCCTAATGCTAGAGCGATTCTATCGAGAAAGAAACAATAAGATGTACTTTAATATATCTAGAAAATAAAGTGTTGTATGATAGTGTTCCCCCGAATCAAACCGACTCGTTTGTCACTCACGAATTAAGATCGCCCCCCACACGGACCTCAACTAAAGATCCTCGGGAGCTAAGTCAATGTTGATCATTTCTTTTTTCACAAAGTCCCATGCTGCCAACAAGTCAGTCTTTCCCGTATTTGTCTAGATCGACATATTACAAGAACATGTTCTGTTTCAAATAATAAGGATATGAATATGTTCACATGCCAAGAATGATAGTATAAATACTATTACTTGTGATGATTAAAAAAAAAACAATTTTATGTATATCTCATCTGTACCTGTTTCCTCATACAGGCTTGAATCCTCTTCTGCTGTTACTACATTTGTTCCTGCTGCTGTAAATTGGGAAACGGAATTCACTGATTTAAATTAACTGGCACAGAACAGATAACATAATTGCAAGTTTTGCAGGATATTTAAAAAAAAATACTTTTTTACCTGGTACTTCTTCCATTTCTATTTTCTTGTCAGCTTCATAATTTTCATCAACTTCCTCCAATATATCCTCATCTGGTTCCTCACCTATTTTCAAACAATAGGTTCAATACACAATTAATTAATAAAACGTGCGTTACAAAGAATTTCCTGTTTTTATGCTTATACTAAGCTTTCTTTGCGTAATTGCCATATTTGCTTTATCATTGTACAGTTAGGCAATAAATTTTGCTAAGAATAATCAGTCACGAACAACACAGACCATCCGTGGAGAAATCCCCCTTTATTTAACTAATTTCAACTGATCTTTTACAGGCCCAGATCCCTCTGTTCGTGAAGAGCATTGCTTTAGGTTGAAAGGTAATTAAGACAAACAATAACTAAGTTTTGATCGTAGCATCAAAGCTTCCCAGTAGATCGTGGGCGATATTAAATCTAAATACTAATAGTATTCATCATCTGTGATGTATAAAATTATTAACAAAAAAGACAATTAACGAACATGACTGTATGGCAAAATTGAAAAAAATTGATAAACACGAGGAATGTAAAACGGAGTAACAATAGAAAAAATTCCGTAACTTGGACTCACTTTGCTCACTTGTTCAGTTAGCTCTGTGTAAAAGGTACACCAGTGCCTTAGTTCCCACAATTAAAACTATAAACTTAAAGGTCAGTTAGATTCCATCATTCTTAATCCCCTTTGCGGCGAAGGAAGGCCCAGCTGAAACAATACGCAACAATGTAAAAACCCATTGTTGTCAGGAAAGCCCGCACTTTCATCTGAAGGCGGGAAAAGTACGGGAATGCCCGGGAATTGAAAAACAGAACAAAAAAAACACGTTTAAAGTAGCAAAGCACTACATTACAATGCCGTTAGATTTACAAAAAATTACATAATGATTGTAAAATGGGAACATGTTTTAATCACCAAATGTTTGACCAGGTTTTCATTTGTAACACTCCGGCTTGATACATTTGCTACAATGTTTAAAGTATCGCTCGCATGCTACGGTTATTTTTCTTGTACCGTCGTAAGGATTTCAAGTTACGGTGGCCAGTTGTTTTCACAATGAGCTGCTCTTCTACGTTGGCTCGATACAAAGTTGTTGCTGACACTAATGTTGTGATTGCTTAATTGGCCAATTCGGAATTAGCATCTGTTGCAACATTTTTGACAATGTTGCCCGAAACATTTTTACCAACGGGGTGGTTGTAATACAAAATGTTATTACTGTATTTTTTTTGGGGGGGGGGGCAGAATACACAACCTCAGTATTTGCATGTTCGAGCCAATGATTTTGATACAGTCTGTGCACGCTGACACAACAACGAGAAGGATTGTCGGGAAGAAAAAATGCTTTGACTCTCTTCGGTTGCACTTTTATATGTTTTAAATAAAGAAGCACAAATTCCTGTAAATTATATGAAAGAAAGAGAAAAACAAGCCAAACAGCAAAAATAATACGCTAGAATTAACGTTGTACAGTAGGCCACCTTTGGAATGGCATGATCCGGATTCAAACTGGCAACCCAATTCGTCCCCAGATCACTGACATAGCTGTTTGGCTTGTTTTCTTCTTTCCTTTATATGTTTTACCCACATTGATCTATTTTTGAAACGTCTTCTATGTATTCAAGGTATTCTCGCACATTTTCATTTGACCTGCCAAAAGTTAGTTGTCTTTGTGTTAAAGTTTTGTGTCATTTCTGCCACGCAACGCGCAAACACGCACAACGAAAAGCACAAACATGCACATCGAAAAGCACAAACACGGAATACGATAAGGCTTTTTGATCATCAGTACCAAGAATTATAGTTTCCCGCAATACGTTCAAGTAAATTCGAATCTTTGCCAATAATGTAGAACAATAGCCCGTTATTTCAACAACGTAACACTACCACGTTCTTTCAAAGCATAGAACATCTGCCAACAATAGCCGAAAATGTGAAGGAGATCTTCTCCGTAACGGACATTAAGTCGGATAATGACCGAAAACCTTGTGCATTCCTAAACAATGGCCCTCAGGACGCTGCACGCCCTTGGGCATTGTTTAGGAATTCCGCGGTTTTCGGTCATTATTGTTTACAGAAATTTCTCACCGTGGCAATTGAAGCTATTCTTTCTGAAATAAACTACTCTTTAAAGTACCCTAATATTGCACTAGTCTTAATATTGACACGTTGTCCATTACATTTAACCATCTCCTGTGCACAATCATGTTCTGCCCAATCTGGTACAATTTAAAGAAAATATTTCTACCTTAAAGATGTTTGGATTTACAAAATTCTGCCACCAGAACATACCAAGCGCTCTTAGATAGAAGAGCTGGCCCATCCACTCTAAGATTACTAAGATGCTCGCCTCCTACGTGTCCTGCATGAAGTGCATACTTGATTGTTTTTATTGCCTATTTTCTCCTCCTCATCGTTGCATACAGTTCTGATCCGTTTTTGACTTACCCTCATATTCTGTTGATAGCTCCTCAACCGTTTCTTCACTCGGTTCAAGTCCTGTAAGCAAAATCGGGTTTTGAAAAATACAATGAGTTTGATAGAACAATTATGATGAAACGAAAATATCCGATAAAAATTAAATGGCTAAGAATTCTTCATAGATACCAGTGCTCACTTCCTCCATTGAACCACCATTGTTAGATGCCTCCCCATTTACAATAGTTTCCTCACTTGGTTCAATATCTTCAATTTCTGTAGAAAACTGAGTTTAAAAAATGCTCGTAGAATTGCCAAACAACTGCCAACATAAACATGTTTGGATAACAACTTAAGTGGTCGAAATATAGGCTACAAGATTGTAATTCCTTATATGTAGTTTGTCCTAGATGGGCAAGCTTAGCGTGTTGCGGGGCAAATTTTATTGCCCAACAATGAGTTTGTAATAAAGCTTGTCTTGATCTGAAGGGATTTAAGGAAGTTATAGCACTATACACGTTTGAGAAACACTGTATGTCTGTTCAGTTGACTTAGGGTAATGTTATAATAGCTTGGCTGTAAGAGACCTCGTTTTGTGTTGTTGCAAAACCCTTCCATATCCGTTTTTTGGCCCAAGTGATTGCCCATTTTCTTGTTAAAGTTGCTTTTTGACTCCGGTGAGACGTGTTCTGGTCTTTGATGATTATATGGGCCTGTCCACCATTAACGAACTAGGTTTAATTGCTAAAACTATTTGACTTTTCTGAAGGAAAGATTCTTGTGTTCAATGTAAGTATTGAATAGAGTTGATTAAATTGAAAATTAATTGCGATAATAATGAAGGCAATTTACTTAGGGTTTTGCATAACGTTTCGGGTTAAGACAATAATGTTTAACATTTAGAACAAGAGAAAGGCAGCCGACTGGAGTGAATAAGTTTTCCCCAAATTGTGAAATGATTAATGTGTAAATGCGAAATTACAGCAATGGACGTACATTTCACGTCACATTCATTTATCCTACTATAGGAAATTATCTAAGGGTTTCGGTAGCTGTACCCAATCTGATGACCTCGATGACAGCTGAGACGACTTTTGCAGTGGTGAAATGAATTTTGAAGTCAATCGAATATGGAATATCACGCTCTGCTATATTACCAAAATAGATTCAGTGCATCGATGGATTCCAAGAAATTAGTTTATTTTTCAGATAAATTTCGTATTTATGGTAAAAGTAAAGCAATCACAATTTCGTGGACATTAACTTAAAATTGTCTAAAGTGTTCACGCCTTCTAACAGTTGTATCGGCAGCCGTTGCTGGCGTTTGAGCTGCCACCATCCTGTGCTGATGCACTGGACGTTTGTGGGTAGACCCGGCGGACGCCACATTTATTGAAGACTAAGGTCATCGGCTCCAGCTCGGCGCCGGTATGGAGTGGTGGACTGTTCCTGGGCCCGTGACGGATGTCCTTACAGAGGAGTTCCCAAGAAGTTCGAGTCTAGTCCAGACTGTATTATTATAGGCCAATGTGCGCATGCATGCCATGACGTGCATTGTAGTCATGGTGTCATGCTTTGTTTGCCATGCATGGTTACCACTGGTATTATATTCATTCCATTCCAATTCATCCTAACTGCAACATCTAGGAATGAAACTGTAATAATTTATTTGCCTCTATCTCCACCCAATATTTCGATCCTCATACCAAAATTGTTCTACAACATTATGTAAGTTCTTCAATTATTTACCACCAATACTTTCCTGCTTTTCCCCTATCTTTAAAGTCCCGCAAACAGCCATTGTAAAACCGCAAGGGTTATTCCATGTGTAAGTCGGGCGAGCATAAAATTGCAACTTCCACCGCAATAAACCCAATGGAACCAAATAACCAGCGTCACTTTTACTAGCCAAGCCATAACATCATTACCATCAACTACCACTGAACTCCCGTCAATACACAGTATATACATATATATTACTCTGTTAACAGTCTGGTACGTTTTTTGGTCCAGGACAGTCAACAAAATAATGTCCTACTGAGTTATCAAAGCAAACTGTGCCAGAGTTATTTCTCAGCACCTTTTTTATAGACTTCCTCTGCCAAACTTTCTCTACTGTTCAATCAAACGTCATCAATGCACAAGTAATTAAGTATTAACTAAAAACATTCCAGGTGGGCACTTGAATTCTCCTCGAAGTTGTTAAAGTAAAACTTGAGTGGAACTATGTTGCACATAAATATTAGAAAATAGGCACATTTTTATAGGTTTACAGAGTGAATAAAAATAATGTCTGTAGTTAACTTGCACTGAATGTGCTCGATGTAGCATCAGATACCAACAACAGTTTACTGCTGTGTTTAAGAATATTAAAATAAATACGTTGTGTGTCCCCTTGAAACCTACTAGTAAATTCGTTTAAATAAAATGCGGCCCTGAACAAGTCAAAAATGATTCAAAACTCGTTACTAATGAAATTGTTAAATATTTAACAAGGCACACAATATTTACAACATAGTTTTAGCTTCAGGTGTCTAGGTTTAAACGAAGTAGAAGGATGTATGTTCATTCTACTGTTGGAACCAATGTAGAGTTTAATATTTAAAGTGTCGGCTATTTGCTTTGAAATAAATAGTTAGTTTACATTAATTAAAATGCTATATTTCTCATTTGTGTCAGGCCAAAGCTAATTTAAGCTATGTTGTAGATACCCATGGAACTCCAAGCTAGTGTGACCTAATGCTTTGCTAACTGCTCAGCAATATCAGGCCTAAACGTTAACTGTTACTTGTTTGTATACATATGAAATGGCTCCACAGGGATAAACCGCACATGCATATGAGAGCTAGCCCTAACGATTAGAGGAGAAACCTCACACGTACACCATCCAACTATCTGATTGGCTACTAGACTAAGCAATGCTATTTTTCAGCAAGCTCACTGTTCAAACTGAGAAATCGTGTAGCAACAACATGGCTGCCACCCAGCTGTCAACAATTTAGAATTGCACATGTAGCAGCATCCTCTCGTGTCCGCACCTGTGAAGAAATTAAGGAGCTATACTGCTGACTAGCAAAAATTGATAAAACTTAAATAAATATTTAAATGAAAATTAGGTTAAATAAGAAGGAAGGTTAATAAATAAAAACTAATATTAAACAACACAAGAAAATATAACTTACTCAAACTAAAAGATTCCAACTGTATTTTGAATTTTAAGTTTTACCAGACACCAACTGAAACAGTTCTATGAGTTCTTTGACATACGATGCCAAACATCGGCGTAAGAACTAGGTTCTTGTCAAACTAAAGTATAACATTCTTGATATAAATAGGATGCATTATTTTCCTCGAGTGAAAGTTAGACAATGACTCATTAGTAAACGTGTAAAACCGAAACGAATGTGAATACTTACGTAGAAAACGTTACATAAATTTCATAGGATGATGTAAAAGCTATTAAGCCAAACCCGGCCGTATTTGGCCACTAACATTCGATGGGATCCATAGTTAAAATTCATCATCTAACTACCCTAGACTCTACATCTCCACCCATCGCACTCCCCCAAACTGTACAGTGGACGTAAGGATGCCAACCCCCAACCTAAATCCCGGGCCCTTGGGCCATCCACACCCCCTGTGATGGGTGATGGATAATCCCTCCCTCTACTCTCCTTTTAATAATCCTCCGGTCTTTGCCCATCACTACTGATATTACATATCACATTATTAGTTGGGACGATTTTAATTGTAATTTTTCGTAGGTCTAATAACCCTCTGGTCTTTGACCACCACTACTGATAGTACATATCATATTATTAGTTGGGACGATTTTAAATGTAGTTTTACATAGGCCTTGTCTGTACCTGCTTCGTCATACAGGCTTGAGTTCTTTTCTGCAGTTACTTCATTTGCTCCTGCTGCAGTAAATGGGAAAAGAAATTCACTAACGTAATTGCAAGTTAAACAGAACTGATAACAGTTTCGCGGAATATTAAAAAAAAGTTTTTCACCTGTTACTTCGTCCATATCTGCATCCTTGTCAGCTTCATAATTTTCATCAGCTTGCACTGATATTTCCTCATCTGGTTCCTCGCCTGTTTTCAGCAAGCAATTAGTTCAATACACAATTAAATTAGTAAAACATGTGTCTAGGCTTATATTAAGCTTTCTTCGCATAATTGCCAGGGCTGCTTTTTCATTTCAGCTTAATAATCCATGTTAAATTGATGTTTGGACTAAATTTAATATATAGTCTAGATAGCAAACATTTTGTATCGTTGGTGAAATACAGATGGCTAAAATCTTCATGTTCTGAGAGAGGTCCTGCAGGGAGGTAGTGGTAGCAGTCGTTATGTAATACTCAGGGTGAACTTCCATATTAAATATCAAACATTGAAATCCTATAGTTTACTCCACAGTTAAAACAGCCCAATGAAACTTTGGGGTCATGTCAGAATTATTTCACTGCGTTACAAATTTTAATTACGACAATTGAATTGTTTGGTCTCCACAGAATAGTCATTTTTAGTTTTTGTTGTAGGACTCTTTGCTGTTACTCTTCGATATAACCAATGAACTGATTTGCAGTATTTATAGTTTAAAACGTAGGTAAAAACAAGGTCAGGGTTCTCATATCAGCTATTTTAATGTGACTACAACACTCTTGTCGTTGTTATTCTTGCAGTGGAAACTCTGCTCTAACCTACAACCGAACCAATAAACCAAGTTTCAATTGTTATACCTTAACAAGCACCAAGGCCATTCAAACGCTCATTTAATGAGCACAATATTCTAGTCTTTGTTATTCTTGTTGAGGAAATTTTGCTCTCTCCTAGATGTCGAACCAGTGAACCAATTTTCAATTTTTATAACTTAAAATTCAGGTATTAATAAGAATCAAGGCTTTTCGAACGCTCTTTTAATATTACACAATTTTCTTGTTGTTATTCTTTTTGCTGAAATTTTGCTCTCGTCTAGTAATCGGACCAATAAACCAATTTTCTGTATTTATAGCTTAACGTGTATTAAACATGAAGAAGGCATTTTGAAATCTATTTTAATGTGACTACAATATTCTTGTTGGGGAAAGTTTGTGCTCGCCTAGATATTGAACCAATGTGCCAATTTTCAGTTCTTATTATTATTAAAAAAAAAAGGCTTAAGCTTATAAAATATGGATGTAAGCCTTAAAAACGTAATTCTATAATGGACCAGAAATAAAAAAAAAACAACATGTAACCTAGCAGCCTCGTACTAATATGTGTAAAACAATCTCTAGCGTCACAAAAAACAAGGAGGAGCTTCTTTTACATATATTGGTACAACAATAAAAAGCTTACTTGTATTTTTCTTTCATCTGTTCCTTCAGATCTTTAAGTTTTTAAGGCTTACGTTCGTATTTTATACGCTTAAGTGTTTTTAATAGCAATATCTGTCATTTTTTCCTTGTCCCAGCAAAAATAACGACAAGAATATTGTAATTACCTTAAAATAACTTATAAGAGTATTACCAATTAAAATACCCAATTTCAAGCTATAAAAAATTGTGTGATACTGCATTTTCTCTAACTGGGAACTTAAAACGACGTAGTAGGGTCTTTCCCTTCAAAAGGCCTTTTAAATACAGATTTTGTGATGCTGCTTTTTACATGGAAGGAATTGAAACGACACAGTAGTATTCGTTCTGGGGAGAAATCTTGTTAGTGTGAATTGTTTGGTGCTGTATATTTGCAAATTGATGGTTTGCCACTGCATTCATTCTGGTGAAAAGCCTTTAAGTGCGAATTTGTGAGTCCGTTTTTCACCAACCAGTGGCTTGATGATATGTATTAGAACTCTTTCCAGTGTGAAGTGACTCTGCTGCTAATTGCGTGGTAGTGCGTTTCATATCAGCACTTTTGCTATTTATGGTGTGAAGCAGTTTAAACGTGGTGAGCATAAAATTTTGTAGTTAGGTCTGTGTTCCACAAATTCCTCTTTTAGTTACCTGGTTGTGGAATCCTTGTGGAATCCTTGTGGAACCCCCTAATGTTTTATTAGTGTGTACGATGGCTTTGACAAGTACACCAACTTTATTTAGAAATGTAACTGAGAATGTAACAGAGAAATATAACTGAAATATTCACTTTCCTGAAGTGAATATTTCAAGTTTGAAGTCAGCCGTTCCTATTGCCAAAAAAACTATTTAAAGGAAAACCGATAAGGTGTGGAGACCGCTTAAAGTGTGTTCTAAACCTATTGATAAGAAAAACGTTATTACTGACACCTCGTGGGAGTAATCTTTGATCGAGTCCATCGACCTATCCTTCACTGAGGGTGAAACCAGACTTGGTGAGGGCGACGTATTACATACTTCAGCTCCATCAACCCCCCCCCCCATCGAGAGTCGGAAGTGTGCATCACAACATACCAGTCCTGAGCTGAGACTCTCTAAAATGCTTGGCACGCTTGAGTTAAGTCGTCTTGAGCAGGAGTTCGAAATTACTGGATTAAATTTGAGATTAGACTAAATTACCATATTGCGCTGAGGGTACGTGAGGTTGACTACTTTAAAATTTATTTACACTTTTTAGGTGTATTAACAAAAGTTAAAATATTCACACGAAAATTGTGACAAAGTCCACATTGAATATAACACTGCAATTTCATGTGGCCAATTTTTGTTAGGCTACTCAATACAAAGTACTTGTTTTACTAGCGTTTTATAATTATCTTTATTATTATTATTTGTAATTTTAAATTTGTGGTTAAAACTAATGTCGAACCAATAAAACTTACACGAGTCTTCCTGTTACGAATTTAATAGAAATCTGAAAGTCAGAGGCCATTAGGAATATCCCGCCCTTCCCTCCCTCTGGCCAGTCCGCCACTGTGAAAACAGGACATCATTTGCTTTGCTCACTCGTTCAATAGGAAACAACACCTCAAATATGCATAATAAAATAGTGTAATATATTGCACCCGAAAAGCAGCGAGGATGGCGCAGTAATTAACAGCATAAGTCTTATACAAGCATTGCATTCATTGTACCATCCAGATTCAATCAGAGAAATTCGGTGCACCATCCTCACCGCAGGGGTAGGTGATGACTCACTTTGTGTTGTTCTGCGCCATAAGAGAGGAGCCATCTCGACGTGAATGATAGCCTCAAACCGGCTGCAATGTTGAAGAGCTGACTAGCCGAAATGCGCAGTTACACGCCGCAATTTTTCGTATGATCAGCATTGAGCACACACCTTTATGCTGAGAAAGCGCTGACGTCAGCCACTGATCGTGTACTATTTGACGATGGTTTTTCGCTCAGAGATGTTTTTAGAGGTTAGCGAACTAAAACCGCCCTAACTAAATTAACTAGAGCATAATACTTTGTGTACTGGCGCACTGTAAGTCACCCACTCGCATACTTGAATTTCGTTGGACCAGAATTGAACAAATGTGTCTGGTTTTTGCGGAGATGTTGCTGACGTAAATCGGCTACCCCCGTTTTTTGGCCACAAGCACATTAATTCGACGTGTGACACGTCGAATTAAAAAGGAAAATTTGCACCTTGACTCTGATCATAATTGTGTAATCACAACGATTCTGCGTAAGCAGAGCAATGGTGATTGGTGACATCCATATTGACAATCCTGATGATCATAATGTTGAACTAGCTCGTAGCATTGAACAATTTTGTATGCCATGTTTCCTAACGAAAAGTGGATAACTACTCGCAAGAAAAAAACCACATACTAAGAGTTTGTATTGTACTGTAGAGCATTTCAGCACACCACATGAACCTTTACCGAGTCAGTTGCCTGGATGTCACCACTTTCCTGCTTTTTGTGATTCCACTGTGGGAGATCCAAACCCAATGCAACACGGTACTTCAAGTCGTTGTGGTGCGCAGGCCATTCGTGAAATTGATGAAAATCTGCGGGTACTAGTGATACTTGGTGACCCCAGTTCCGGAATATCCTCGAGTTGTGCTCCTTGCAGCGGTAGAGTTACATTTGATGTGATTGAGAAATTGGAGAAACATAACCCTTCATTACCAGCTTCTAACTCTCGACAGCATACCTTGACTACCCAGCAAATTACTTTAGTGCCAACTGTTAATTCCCTTTTTTCGACCAACCATAGCAGTAGCCAGTCACATGCGGCGTTGGTTGTTGTTGGTGATTCCCATGTGAGGGCACTTCATCTAAATACCCTAGCAGAACGCTCAATTACCTGGACGTGGCCGGGACTACGTGTAGAGCAATTTGCAACTATAAATCTCGAAATTCTGAAACGTACTGTACTTAATCCCACTGTTATTTTGTGTGCTGGTGGAAATAATGCGATGCGCAACTCACCATCCTTCATTTCATCGCATATTGCTGCGACCGTTGACCGGATCAAGCTTGTCAGACCTGGTGCTAGGATCATTTGCCTTGGCCTACTGCTCCAACTTGTTGGTAGGCTTCTCGACCCAAAAGGCAAAATAACTTGCTGTAATAGTGAACTTGTCAGAATGTGCGGTCTTCTTGTGGTCCAGTTCTTATCTTTTTGGGACCGAACCCTTGTCTCACTGGGATGTTTCTCTGGTGATGGCATCCACCTTTCCAAGAAGAGAAAGACTATCCTTGCCAGTGAGATTTCCATGGTAGTTTCGAATGAACACTATTTGGGAAACTGGGGTCTTTAAGGGGTCCTGCTTCTTTTTTAAACTGCAAATTGGTGCCAATGTTAAAGTCAAATTTCATTGTGTGTGTACTAATAAATGCGCATAGTATTTATGCAAACTCCAGGATTTTAGATTTTGTTAGGTACGGGCAAGGATGACATCCTGCTGGTTACTGAGTCAAGGCTGACCGATGTCCATCCGGACAATTTGATTGTTAGTGGCTATCCCTATAATGTTGTATGCAGAGATCGGGGTTCATTGAGCGGGGTTCATTGGGTGATGTTGAATTTCTCTATTTAGACCTGGTATCATGGAACATTCGATTAATACTAGGCTATATTCCTAACAAATACGATTTTGCCATTGTTTCAAAAATGTGCACAACTATCCGTTCCTATAACAGTAGTAGTGGGTTAAATATTCTGGCTGGTGACTTTATCACGTCATTCATCGACTGGGTTAAGGTTTACTCTAACCATGAAAATGTCTGGGTATTCCTCCAATGTGTTTCCGAATCCGGCTTTACCCAACTGGTAACTGAACCAACCAGACTCAATATACTAGATCTAGTCTGCGCTGACGATGACAGATAGGTCTATGATGTCATTGTAAATGACTGTCTCGGTGCAAGCAACCACCAGATGGTCTCTTTTAAATTAAATGTCCCTGGTACAGGAATGCATGAAACACTGCGTGCTTCACATCCTTGCATCGATCACGTGTTGCTTAAATCACACCTTCAGTCGGTCGATTGGGCCGTCGAGTTGTTGGGTATTACTGAAATTGAGGAGATGTGTAATCGTTTTAACAAATTATTGACATTTTATACAAATTGTAGTATGAAACATTCCCACAGTTAGCAGGAGGGGGGCGGCACTCGCGTAATATTTAGGTTACGTAACAGGAAATTAAAACTCTGGCGAATTTATAAAGCTTCACGTTCAAATTATGTTCGCTCAAATTACTTGATTTGCCAAAAGGCATATTCTGAATTCGTTTCAAGAACATGATATAAACGCTGGAAAAAAGGCAATCAATGACGAAAACTTAACCTCACTTTTTAGATTTATTAAGGCCAGGTCTGGTGGAGGACGAACTATTCCACCTTTTAAATTAAATGGAGGGTTTATCACAGATACTTTTGATAAGGCAAATGTCCTTAGCCGTGAGTTTTCAAAAAATTTCATTGCAGAATCTGTACATACTCCAGTGTGGCATGGTTTTCATAATAGTTTGACGTGCTCTTCTATAATACTTAATGCTCATGAAGTACTTCTGGCTTTAACGTGAATTAAGCCTAGCAAGGCTGTGGTGCCAGATGGTTTTTCTGCCTTCTCTTTTAAGGAAATCAAGCACCAAATTTGCATCCCTTTATCGTGGATCTTTAACTTATCTCTTATATCTGGCCTTCTCCCAACACTATGGAAAACTTCTGACATTAGGCTAATTTTCAAGAAAGGAGAAGCGTTTCATCCATGGAACTACAGACCAATTGCTCGCACCTGTGTGCCTTGTAAGCTTCTACAGGGTTTTATCATGAAAACTATGTTTGTTTTCATCGAGGACTGTAATTTGTTGTTGAATGACCAGTTCCGTATTTTGCCTAGACTTTCTACCTGCATCCAGCTGTTATTGGCACTGAACAGTTGGACTAGCTCTGTTGACGCAGGTGTCCCTGTTAACATTGTCTTCATAGACTTTGGTAAGGCATTTGAATCGGTTTCGCACATCAAACTTTTGGCCAAATTGGATTGTTTCGGATTTAGTGGAAACCTTTGGTCTTGGCTGGCTAAGATTTTTGGTTGGTAGAACCCTGCGTATGAGGATTGACAGGATTTTAGCTGACTCTGTCATTATTGGCAGTGGGGTTCCTCAGGGTTCTGTTTTGGGCCCGCTACTTTTTATCTTATATCTGAATGATCTGTCCACTGAACATAGTGATTCTATCTTAAAGAAATTTGCGGATGACCTCAAACTTTACTCCCATGTGGTCGATAATAGCACATTTCTTAGTTTCCAATCGGAGATTGATAACCTTCAGTCCTGGTCGGAAAATTGGCAGCTTCCTATTGCACCTCAAAAATCATTTATTAAGCATGTTGGTTACCTAAATCTTCATTTAAAAGTCTTCCTGTGCGGTTCAGTGTTAAAACCTATTAAATCCATAAAAGACCTTGGGGTGTGGCTTGCCCATGATCTTAAGTTTTCCAATCACTGTTACGAAGTTGTTAAAATAGCCCGCAAACATGCTGCAATGATACAGAAATTGTCTTAAATCGGTGACAGGAAGGCCCTCGTTTGGGCCTTTAAGGTGTACGTGCGTCCTTTATTGGAGCATGCCAGCCATGTTTGGTCGCCATATCTTGTGAAGGATATCAAGCTAATTGAATCCGTTCAGCGCAGCTTTGCTAGGTCACTACATGGTGTACAAAATCTTTCATATCGTGAGAGACTTAACCTGCTCGACCTGGAGTCCCTTGAATTGCGCAGGTTGAGGACTGATCTAAATGTTAGTTACAGCCTCTTACAGGGAGACTTGCGTCGGTATGGGGACAGTTTCTTTGAACTCAGATCATCTGATCGTACTCGTAGCCACCCACTAAAATTGGTTGTGGGGCACGTTAATTTGAACTGTCGTAAGTTTTTGTTTTCAAACCGGGTAATTCACCCTTGGAATGCATTGCCTTGGGATGTTGTGCTTGCCCCATCACTTGTGGTGTTCAAGCGTAGGTTGAAAGATGTTAATCTTGGGGGATACTTGCGGTCTTTTTAATATAAAATTTTATTCAGGTCATGTGCATTTTTGTTTGGCCTGTTTGGGCAGATATTGCCTAGGTTTTACTTAGAAAAAGTAAAGTGAAAGGAAGAAAAAATTTTTTTGTTCTTTTCTTTTTCTGCGATTGAAATGTTTTGATCTTGTTGTAGTTGCTTTTAGTGTCAGTTTTATGTATATCTTCTAACCCTTAGTTTTATTTTTGGACCATTGTTGGTGGCATTTATTTATGACCATTTAGGTTCTTTTTCTCCCTTTGAAAATAAAATCTTATTGTATCTTATCTTATCAATGGCTGGTTCGATTTATACTTCTAAAATGACTTGTGTGCCACAGTGCTTTTAGTACAACCAGCAATAATTTGTCGGGTAGCAGCCTCATGGAGAAGACATCGGAGGGGGTGTCAGAGGGAGTTTTACCCTCTCCCCAATCTCTGAAGGAACCAGTATTCCCTGCATTGATTGTAACGTTTCTAGGCTTCGTACCGCTTTAAGCGTAGGAAGTAATTTTAATGCAAAATGTTGTTGAATGTTTTTCGTATTTTTGCCTTTGGCTTTAAGGAGCACTGAAACTTACGTTGTCATTGTTGTGAACTTGTGGATTTGTCTTACCCAATTGCAACTCGTCTATTGGGGCTGGTGTCCAGCTTGGGAGGGCTTTATTGGAATTGTACTGGAGTTACGTGATTGTTTTATACAAATATTGTGTGTCCATGCATTGTAGAACTATTTCTTCTTTGCTCTCAACTCTCTCTCTCCTTGACTTTTTCCCGTGCTCTTTTTTTTCTTCCCATGAGTAGCGAACCGTGAGGACATGGGTTGATGAAAATGGCTTTGCAATTGTTAGCCCTGGATGCCATTTTAACCTACAAATACAGGCCTACGTTCCAGTTGGACTCTGGATTTCCAGTAATGGTTTCTAGTCTGCATTGACGTTGCATGAGGCATTTGAAGAGCATCATGCGCCTGTTTAAGGAGAAGAGATGTGTTCATTTTGTTATCTTTACTTCTAGGAGTAACCAACATCAAGGTGAACCTTGGTGCAGTGAAGATTTCCTACATATACAACATTAAATTTGTCATTACTCTCCTCAAATGATGTGTATAATACTGATTACACAAATATTACCAACAAACGTTTGATACACCCCAAGCTTGCAAATCTAATTATGTACAGCATGATAAATCTTTATACCAACAATTTTTACGCTGTATACCCAGTGGCGTGGTGGCTTCATTTTCTGGGTGAGGCCAGCTTGAAAATGTCGGCCCAGTAAAAATGTCGGCTCCCCTCCCCACTCCTAGAATTTTCTCCTAGAATTGGGTAGAAAGAAAACTGCCTATAAAAATTACCAATTTTATCCTAAACAACTGTCAGCCCAATAATTCAGAATTTTTTGATTTCTTATTTAGTGAATAGCACACGAAAAAATGCAACAAAAAAGCTATTCACCAATGACCAATATAGGCTTAGCCATTGTTTTAGGTTTTCTGGTAACATTAGAGTTTAGCAAAGAAAAAAGAAAAGCCAAACAAAAAAACTCGTACACTAGAAATAGCATTGTACCTTTACGCACTTACGTTTCGTCGGAGAGGTTTGACTCTGATTCGAACTGGCAGCTTGATCCGTCCCCAGATCACGTATTGCCTATATCGATAAGCGTATTCCTCTACTCGCGTAAAGCTGACTCTTTGAACCCATCATCTTTATGCCAGTGGAGGAGTGGGCGTATCAATAAAAGCATTACGTTGGTGATCTGGGGACGGATTGGGCTCCCAGTTCGAGTCGGGGGCATGCCTCTCTGACGAAACTAAATGCATATAAGTGGATTACTTTATGTACTACCTATTTTTAGTATATGATTTTTGTGTTTGGTTTATTTTTCTTTTTCCTTTATAGCCTAATTACCAGCAGTTTGTTTATACAATTTTAATTATAGGTTAACGTTTCCAAGGCCAACCATTGCTACTGTTCCATTGCATTGGACAGTTCTTAATTTTCACACTACTTCTCTGTGAGTGAATTACTTTACTGGCAACCAGACATTTCTTTCGTGCCAGTATAATCTAATACGATAAGAAAGGTTTTAAAGTACCTTGCTTTACACAAAAGAAGAATATTTCAAAAGTTGGTCTCCTATTTTATTTACTTATTTAAAGTAAGTGAAAAATAAATAAATAAATAAATTATTTTTCAAGAAAATGAGTTAATTTCAGGTTAGAGATGAATTTTGACGAAATATCTAAAGTTATTTCAATAACTAATCCATTCTGCCTTTCATACTGCTAAAAAATTTACAAAGCTCAAAATTAGACCTCCGACATCAGAAGGAGAAAATATCGAAACCGTTTTTAAATTGAATAAAAGTGCAGGCAGTCGGTAGACCCCTCTGTTAATGAACCGGGAGCCAAAAACTTCAAACTATCGCTGTCTTGAAACTTAAAATTATCAGGGCACATTACGTAACAAGATCTTCTTGCCCGCCAAAAGTTATTTACTAGTCTATCGTTATTAATTTACAACGAGTTTCAGTATCTATTAAAAGTATGCAGTAAAACTTAACAATTAAAGAATTATAATAACAAGAAGGGAACAAAATGCTTCTAGCAGTGATGAAACGACGGTAGAAAGGATAGCATCTTTCAGCACCAATTCAACATCTAGCATGGCGCCCATTTCAGGTGTGTCAAATCGAAAACGAATCACTGAATGCTGGCTGACAACCAGCAAATTACTAAAGAGTGTGACGTTTGCACAAAAATTGATTAAGAAACATAATTTGACGGAACATGGCAGACGAAACCAAACCAACTTTCCAAACGGTACATCCAACACCCCACGTGTAAGGCTTCAGCTAGGTTAGTATAAACTTACTAAAAAGTAGTGAACATTGAGTAGCTGCTCAAACGCGTCCTCACTGCAATGAGGGATGTAGCGAGGGGTGGGGGAGCAAGAGGGGTGGGCAAGCTGCCGCCCCCCCCCCCAACTTTTGCCAAGTCGGCAAAAGTCGGCACAATTTAATCACGTGTGGGTCAGAGAAATTACACCACCAAAGCTAGCCTTTCTTGCAAATTTTCTCTACAGATTTTTGTGTACAATTTAAAAAATGGAACTAAATATTTCCGACAATCCGACTATTATTTAGCATATTAACCGACTGTCCGACTAACTTACGGCTAAAGGTGGGGTGACCTTATCTGAGAAAGCATGGTTTGATCTAGCTTAATCCCTTCAACTCTCCCTTCGTATTTCGGTTTCCTTAAGTTGACCTTGACTGCATATTAAGGCAGGAATTCATTGCTTTTCAATAAAATATTTCCTCCTGCTGAAAGAGGAAATTATTTAGGAAAATCACTCCCCCCCCCCCCCCACCATGTTGCGAACTCACTGTCGGCAAACCGACAACAGTCAGTAAGTCACTTCGTTCTCATTTACACGACCGTCAAAATGAGTATGGGCAAGCTTGGTACGGGTAGAAAACCAAGAATGCGTATTAAGTTGGAGTGCACTGCATGTAGTTTTGACAACGATTACCGTAACAAGCATGAAAAGCATTGCCATGGCGGCAGAACGGTCCAAGTCAGACAAACTGATGCTCTATTAAACCCCCTTCGAGTTAGATGGAGCAGAAAAAAGGTAAGGTACTCAAAAATTTTTTCAACCTTAAACCATTGGATACAAGTTATAATTTGTCCTAATTATAGCCGAATCAGTTAGTTTAACAGCCAACCAAGCAATTAGGTGTTGGATATAAAAAAAATACGAGGCTAACACTAACAGCTACCCTAAATAAAAAAAACTTTTGACCACAAAAAAATCCATGAAACATTTGCCAACTCTAGCTAAAAAAAAATGTATGAACGTGTTAAGATTGTTTGTTGAATACTGCAAAATAAGGTTTCTACAGTTTGCTCGCGTCGCATACGGAGAACTATCTCAACGATAGGCTTGGTTAAAATACCGAATTTATATTCATAGCTCTACATT
>JAHWFP010186512.1:4854-24447 GCA_023313725.1 Lithobius niger | reverse complement strand
AAATTCGGGTGGTGTATGTTTTCGGAAGGCAATAAAAACCAATTTCAACCAAGTGGCCATGATAAATTGATGTTTTTAATTGGAATTTCAATTCTGTGGTACGTATGTTAATAGGTATGAAAGTAAATTTTGATAATTTCAATTTTTACAAGGTAATATCAGTATCAAATTTACCTTAATATTGTTATGGAGTTAGTAATTAATCCTGTGACCTTTTACATGGTGGGAAGGTACATGTAACTCTGCTTGGGTTTTGTGTTTTTCAGATTAGGGCTGGATCCGAAATTGCTTAGTCATATTTTGAATACAAGCAGCGGGCGTTCTTGGTCCAGCGAAGTTTACAACCCTGTTCCAGGAATAATGGAGAATGTTCCATCCAGCAACAATTATGAAGGTGGCTTCGGAACAACTTTAATGGCTAAGGTTAGCAAGTTAGCATTAGGATACTTAAAATTTCAGCAGTAGGATGTACAGGAAGTGTGTATCAAGCTCAAATTTTCATCCGGAGGCGATCACACAAATAAAGTCTCACATACTGAGCTGATTGGTGGAAGCATTAACAAGCATAATATTACATTGAGAATTTCTATGACGGAAATATCTCTAAATCATGAACTAAATCTGTCCAATCACAGCCTACTCACGTGATGACTGCAGTAGCTTTCGAAAGCTACCATGGTATTATCGCTCGCAATAAACATTCATTGGCAGAATTTAATACTAAATCAGGAAGGGAATATCCAGTAGCTTTCATTGGCCGACTCGATTTGTTATGTAGAACATGCTTGGGAGTGATATGAATTTGACACCGCTTCTTATACAGTAGTCATTCGATTGGAACATCATACGTTTGTTGCATTCATTTAAAGAAAAAAGCATATATTTTCCTATCGTAAAATAATCCTGAATAATCCGTACACAGCCCTTGTTTTCGAAAGTGTGTCCTTCGTTTGCATTACCTAACAACAAGTTATCATGCACCTCTTCACTGCTTCATTCCGCGTAACGATTACATCAAACTCACAACAAGAGCACCATGTAAAATTAATGACACTCCACTGTACTACATATTTGATGTTTTACTTTATCTTGCAGTTGATAAAAAAGTCAAAATATGTACTACAATTACTAATTTATTATTATGCAAGTGTTTCAAATAAGCTGAATTTGGGTTTTTATTGTACTGACGCCACAATTTTCCTGACCGATGCGTTTGTCCTTGAACAAGTTCAGTACACATCATGGTAGGGATTCGTGTCTAGTGAAGAACACTAATTTTACCGTGTATAATTGGAATTTGACAGTTAGCTAAGGTCTATTTGCAGCCATTATTATGAAAAGATGTTAACGCCAACACCACAAAAGGAACAATCGAGGAAAGTTTACTTAAATTTTCTGTGGTTAGTAACACCACGTTTTCGAGCAATCACCCTCCCTCCTAAGGTACAGCTGTAACACTCACAATGCTATTTTGGCTTGGCCGAGTGAGGTTATTTGTGAATAGTGCCGCTCATAACGTGCGCACGGACCTGTAGACTGGGGCGTATTGGCCATATGGCAAAACGGGAGGTTTCCCGTGGGGGCCTATGCTCCCAGGGCTTGTCGGGGGCCTATTGAAATTTTTTCATGATGACTGATTTCTACAAAATGCCACAAGAGAGGAGCCTACGTTAACCATTTCCCAGGCCTAAGTGGCCCCTTCAGTACTCCCACGCATGTGGATATAATAGGCTTAATATGTGTGGGGCAGTCTTGTTTAAGCAACAGTCCTGATATTAATCGACCATCTTCATCAGAAGAAAATTGTCTCGAGAGATGGCTAAGAATCAATCACATCACGCACACTTCAATTTGAAAAAACTAATGCCTACCACTGATCTAGATACCTAAATTTCGACGTGCACTCTCCACTCATGATTCCTTTAAGCCAGTTCTGGTCACACAAGTCGGTCAAATCTTGAACTGGCCTATGGCGAGAACGCCCTCAAGTGGGCGTCTCTCAAGGAATTTGGTTTCTCATTCGCAGACTCCGACTCACTGTGTTACCTGTTTTAGACAAATGAAATGTCCCTTTGCTGTCGACACTTGTCTTCTAACCTAATTTTGCATACAAATTAACTCATTAATTTATGCAAAATTTTCATCACCTGATGCCTCTCCTTACTCTCTTTCTCGCACTCCTCTTACCATCTCTGTAATGTGTGGTGCAGTGGCAACCCGGGCAACTGCTTTGGCTGAGGTTGGTGCTAATAATCTTGCTGTCGACGCCTAATGAGCTTCAATTCCCCCCTCCCCTCTTACCACTGTTTCTTTTGCCGCGGCACACATTGGACGTGTTTGAAAATTGGTGCTACAAATTCGGTTGATTGGTGATGGAGCGTTTCCGTCTAGAAGCGTTTGGAAGGTGCAACGTAGGTTTTGGTTGAAGAAAGCACTGTAAGCACCAAAAGGCGAAATGTGGCAAGTACTAAAAACAGGATGGCCTGTTTGCATGTACATACACTTGGAAAAGTGAGAATTGAACATGCGGTTACCAGCGAGGCGCTATTAAGCATTGATAAATGGGGAAAACGATGCCCGCAAAAGATTAAAACGAGTTTATACGATAACTCTATAAGAATGTAGGAATAAAAAAGGCAGACGATGCCTTGAGAGTTATACGATGACTCCAGAGTTACACAATAACACATAGAGCGTTATACGATATCGCGGGGAAAAAGAGAGGTGGTTTTTAAAAACTTATTATTTGAACGGAGTTAACGAGAACGGCGTATGAAAAAAAGACACGCCATTAACGGCAGACGATGCCATGTTTTCTGCTGCTCCAGTGGAGCAGCTTGGGGTTGGAAAGATTGTGACTGTCCATTTTTACGGCTGAGGGGAAGCAGCCTGGTGGCGGCATTTGCCAGAACTAAAATTGGACAACAGAAATAAATTTTGTACACGCCAATAAAGTGTTGGTGTTGTCAAGTTCGTACGCATGGGTTTAAAAAATGGGACATTAAAAGTGTAACGAAGCCAAGTGAGGTTTAAGCCTAAAACGTGGTAACGAAGCTTATGAATGCGGGCCGGTCGGTCTCGTACTACGATAAACATTGGCAGCCTACTGAAAAAGGCCTTCTGCAATAGTTTGAACAAATTTGATTTGTGTAAAGTGGTTCGAGAATGAATTTTTAATGTTTTGGGCAGTTATGAGTGGAAGCGACCACTCCATCGTGGTCAGGGGGGGTTTGGCATGTGGAAGACCTGGGTTGGGCCAGATGCGGGGGTCTGTACAGATCCAAGTTGTTGGATGGCGTTGAAGCTTGGTGCTGGACTGTGTAATGGGTACGGCGCTAAACTGAGTGGATACACAGCTTATAGTCAGTGATGCGAATGCTCGTTGATGGTGAGGAAGGTTGGCTTCTTGTTTCACGGGCACCGTGGTCAGAATGGTGTAGGTAAGTCGAGCTAGGCATGGCAGGCTGTGCACACGGGCCCGAGTGGACCATGTAAGGGTGGCCTCCAGATAAGGCTCCGTCGTCCTGCTTTGCCAGGCAATTACCGTCCGTGGCGTAGCTGTGGCCGTTTTGGTGGAAACGAAGGACACCTTCATCGAAGGCAGGTCGCATGTCACCTGATGGACACGTAGGAGGATGCTGGCCAAGCACCATGGCTGGAATCTGATCCCATTTGTCTAAAACGGGTAACACAGCGATTCGCAGTCTGCGAATGAGAAATGATGATTCTACCAGAAAACTGGTTCTTGCAGGAGAATCGAAGTTGTCAGAGTAGAATCCAACGAAACTGTACCTACAGTCCAGCCCACCTCCCTGTCACTTCAGTGGCTCAGCTGCAAAAGACAGTGGTAAGAGGAGCGTACGAGAGAGGGTGGGGAGAGGCGTCAGTGACGAGAATTTTAGTAGGGTAATATACAATATTGAGTTACCTATATACCCCCACTTCCGCTCACGTGATAAAAGTGGGGGTAATGATGCACTTCCGCTCACCTGATGAAAAGTGAGGGGTAATGGCGTCCTTCCATTTTTGATCAATCTGGAGGAGGGTGGAAAAGTGCTTTTTACTACCTTTTTTCCGGCTTTCGTCGATCTGGAGGAGGGTGGGAAAGTACTATTTGCTACATCCTGCAATGCCACTTCCTGTCATCTGATCAAAAGGGGGGTAATATGATCCACTTCCATTCACCTGTCAAAAACGCGGGGGACGTCACCCCCCCATCACTTCCGGTTTTTGTCGAACTGGAGAAGGGTAATGTGGGGGTAATGACGTTACTTCCAGTCACGCGGGGTTAGGTTAGGTTAGTAGGGTAAAATGCGATATTAAGTCAGCTACATACATCCCATTTTAGGTTAGGTTAGGTTAGTCTGAAGGAGGTGGGAAAGTACAACAAACAAACACCCCCTAAAACACGCGTCCCACACGCGGAAATACGTTGATCTGGATGGAGGAGGGGGGGAATGTCCGCTTCCCATGCGCTGGATTTCACATCACACACCCCCCCACTTCCAGTCACGTGATCAAAGTGGGGTTAATGGCGTCACTTCCAGTCACGTGATCAAAGGGGGGTGTCACTTTCTGTTTTTGTCGATCTGGAGGAGGGTGGAAAAGAGCCTTTTACTACCTTTTATTCGTGGAGGGTATTTTTCTGCTACCTCCTATGACGTCACTTTCGGTGACGCGGGGGACGTCACTTCTGGTGGGCGGGGCTTCCGTCGGTCTGGAGGAGAGCGCCTTTTACTACCTTTTTGTTTGCTTTCCTCGATCTGGAGAAGGGTGCGGGATGCCACTCTGGAGGAGGGTGGGAAAGTGCTTTTTAATACCTTTTCGTTGATCTGGAGGAGGGTGGGAAAAACCACCTTAATTCGCAATTTTGTCTGCATATGTTTTAAAAACACCCAGGGAAGGTAGGAAATCGTGGGAACATGAAAAATTGTGTTCTTTATATAATAAAAGGAACGAAAAGTTTTCTTTCGAGAAAAAGAAAATGAATTCAAAATCATCGTTTACGTGTACATAGTGTGGAAATGTCTACGCAACTCGACAAGAATTGATCCATCATCTTCCCAACCATCGTGCCGATCTTCGACCTGTGTGTTTACTCTTCGAAAACGAGGTGAAAGATATTGAAGGCGAAGTAACTTGCGATTTGGTGGATGATGATACGCACCGAATTTATTTCCGTAAAATTGAATATCTCGATGCATCTCTAGTGCTCAATCCGCTCAAATTTCTTATTACGACTTGCTTGGATCAACTGACCAATTGTAAATTTCAACTGTGTTTAGAGGCAGATTTTAGCAGGGGTTCAACGCCGTGCGAGCCTATTTCTTGTCCCTCTATACAGCCATTTACGACGAATCTGACGTGTCGAAAATCTTGGAGGGCTTGCAAAAAAAAATACAACAGTCCGTCGAAACTTTTGACGAAAAAGGTAGTGCTTGGCGCTTTTTAAAAGTTCGGGGTGTAACTGTAAAAGTGGCAAAAATCGTTCCTTTTCGTCCTAGTTCTTTCTTACCCTTGCCGAGTGCATTACGCAAGAAAAGCGAAGGTGTAGTGAATGTGGAAAATTCTGACGAAAAGTGCTTTCTGTGTTCAGTTTTAGCCGCTAAAATGAAGTGCTACAAAACTGAGGTTAAATATTACGAACCATTTTTGAATACCGAAGACCATTCCATGTTGATGATCCCTGTGAATCTACGGCAAATTGATTCCTTCGAACGAGTCAACAATTTGTCCATTAACGTAATTTCTTACAACGGATCGATAGGGTTACACCCGGTGAGAGTGAACAAAAACATAGAAGGAGAAGTAATAGACCTGTTACTAATAGCCGACGAAAAAGGAAATACTCATTACTGCGCCATCCTCAATATTGATAGGGTACTCCGATTTCAAGGTATTGGAACTAACAGGAAATTTTACTGCCGTAACAGCTTCGCGACCTTTGGTAAAGAACAATTCATTATGGAGCACACCAGTAAATGTGTTAGATTGAATAGGGCGCAAGTATTCACTTTCCTACCACCCGGCGATAACACGTTAAAATTCCTCCACTATGATAGACGCAATCTTCATCCTTGGGTAATTTATGCAAATTTCGAATGTATGCTCAGACCCGTGCAAACTAGTACCAGCGATCCATCCTCGAGTTTGTAAAGTTGCCATCTCTTGCTTGCTGACTTGACCGTAATTACCTAATGACTATAATTAGAGCTAATTATGGTGTTCTACTCGAACGATGAAAAGAAACATTGGCCAACTTTGGAATGCCGGGTTTTTGGTTATTGTTCCGCGTGAGAGACACGTCCGTTCCTTTTACGGAAAGTGTTTCCATATTTTGTAGCGAGAACTATCCCTTATATTAAAGATGGTTTGGCGGGAAGAGAGGTCTTTCCCAACAAGAACGCAACAAGGACAGAACTCTATGCACGAACTGTCTTGTTGGACAATTTCTCGATTCATGTGCGGATTGTTAAATGTTTATTTTTTGTAAATTGCGTTATGTCTAAGGAGAAAGTAAAGAAGTTTGAATTTAACAAGTCTGCAGTGAACCCTTGAAATTACAAGTTCGTCTACTGAAGTCAGTTTGCATTCGCCTACCATTTTTAGCTACGTTGTTGTTGGTCCAGAAAATGAAATCGTGAGTCAAAAATTCTACCTCTGCGAGGACGCGGTGGATAAGTTTTACGAATGTATGAATAGCGAAATTCAAAAGTTTGTCACGATTATCGCACGAACAAAACATCTGATGAAATTTGGTTCTTGAAAACCGACGATGAAATTTGGTTCTTGAAAACCGATACTTATTACTACTGCAACAAAGTCATCATCTCTGATAAAGTGAGAGATCACTGCCACTTCACGGGATAGTTCAGAGGTGCTTCTCATGTAAAATGCAATCTGGAGGCTAGGAGAATAATCCCGATTGTCTTCCATAACTTGGAAGGCTACGATATGCATCTACTGATTTCTGCAACGGAAAACTTCCCTTTGGGAGTAGACATCCTTGCTACACTGAACGTTTCATGAGTATGACCATTACGCGGTACTTTTCCTTCGGTGGAAAGGACCTTTCTGTAAGGTTGCGGTTTTTAGACAGTTATAGTTTCCTATCTTGCTCGCTCGAAACTTTGGCTAAAAACCACAAGAAAGATCGACCCTTCCCCGTCTTAAAAACTGCTCACGATTCGGTAGACTGGTTCGCGCCAGGAGCGAAAAAGCAAGAAATCTTGGATTTATTGACGCAAAAAGACCACTACCCGTACGAGTATGTCAGTCTATGGATGTGTTTGAAGACCAGGAATTACCTCCTAAAGCGGCGTTCTTCTCTCTACGGGGCAAAGGCATCACCGACACAGAGTACGATCACGCAACGTCAGTTTGGAAGTTGCTGAAGGAGAAGGTTTTTAAAAATTATCATCTCGTATATCAGATGATCGATGTTTATCTTCTAGCCGACATTTTTCAGACTTTCAGGGAAACTTGCTCAGTCAATGATGGCATAGATCCTTCCTACTATGTATCCACTCCAGGGTTTAGTTGGGCAGCCGCGTTGAAAAAAAACAAAGCCGAACTAGAACTGTTTATGCACGGAGGAAAGCATAACTTTATAACTTCCGGTATCAGAGGTGGAACAACTTTTCTATCGCAAAGGCACTCAATCGCCAACAACAAATACCTACCAGACACCTATGAACGAGAATCTACCTAGTCTGTATCTAGTAGATTTGGATGTCAACAACATATACGGGCTAGCCATGACGGAATTCCTTCCGTACGATCGATTTAGCTGGCTGGTGAGGAAAGAAATTCTCGAATTCCGCTTGGCATCGGTCGAAAAAGATTCGGAATATGGCTATATATTGGAAGTGGACTTGGATTATCCGCCCGAGCTACACGACGAGCACAACGAATTATCCTTTAGCACCGGAAAAGTTTAAAATAATGCCAAAACTCGTGTCTCCCTTTATGAAAGAAATGGCAGGAAACAAGAAGATCTTTTCTACTTCCAAACTGACGACAAACCTGCTCCCGAAGAAAAACTACGTAGTTCATTACAGGAATTTACAATTCTACTTGAAGCACAGTTTAATTCTGAAAGGCATCCTCAAAATTCTAAAATTTCGTCAGAAGCAATGGCTAAAATCCTACATAGACTTTAACACCGAGAAGATTCAACTAGCTACAACGACTTTCGAAAATGACTTTTTCAAATTGAAAAATAATTCGGTATTCGTAAAAACGATGGAAAACAAATCGGAGCGTTTATCCGTTAAATTGACCACCGATCCAAAAAAAATCAATCAAGTACAGCACTTTACCACACGCGGATTCCTTCAAAATCCTTAACGAAAATCTTGTATAGGTAAACTTGAAGCTTTGTAACGTCAAGTGCGACTTATCGACTTACTCCGGTTTCTGCATCCTCGAACTTTTCAAACTTACGATGTACGAATTTCACTACGAGTCCATGTGTCCAAAAAACGGAGGCCGCGCGCGTTTACTTTTCACAGACACCAACAGTCTATTCTACGAGCTAGAAACTGCAATTTTTACCTGGATATGGAAACTGAGCTAGACAGATTCGACACCAGCAATTACGATCCGTCGCATTCTCTATACAGCGTTAAAAACTAACAAGTCCTGGGGAAAATGAAAGATGAGACGGCCGGTATCCCGGTGAAAGAATTTGTAGGTTTGAAAGCAAAAATGTACTCGTTTTTAGTCGGGGAAGATAGCATTAGAAAGGCTAAAGGCATTAGTAAAGCGTATATCCAAAAAAGTCTCTGCCATGAAGACTACAAAAAAGCGCTATTTTCAAAAACTTCGTCGAAAACCACGTGGAGGAGCATTCAAAGTAAGGATCATTAGCTTGCCACGGTTGAAATTTCAAATCATCCGTATCTCCCTACAATGATAAGAGATTCGTGTTGGACGATGGAATACATACGTTAGCTCACGGTCACTACAGAACTGGCATACCTCACGATTTTGTAGACGGCATAATCAATCTGATGGAGGATGAAGAAGCTGAAGAGCGTGCTTCGCTGGTGAAAGATGAGGAATCGATCAATGAAATACCGAGACGAAGCGAAAAAGAAAAAATAGTGGCTAATAAGAGGAAAACAGCCGCTGCTAAATGTAAGAAATGTGCGACAGAAACTACGGAACGGAGAAAAGCTAGGTTGGAGAAAGAACCAAGAAATGGTTGAGTTTCTACCATTTCTAAATTGATTAGCAGAAATTAATTTAGATCATCACTGAGTATGCAAACTTGGGGGCAGTAATATGACAGTAATCAGAAATCGTTGAGTATAAGCAACATTATATATTAGCGTGCTTCCCTTCTGTTTGCATGCGCCTCGGTCACATTGTTTTGGTCGGTATGACAGTTGACACCAAGAGGATGTTTATTGGTCTTTTGCTCTTTACCACTTATCGCGTGGTACGATCAGAGGCTACAGGCCTGTTTCTTTAGTCTCGACACCTTCTCTTGCTGACGGGTTACTTCTTCCTTACATCATCTTGTGTATAGTAAAGCAACGCCCATCACAGGTGTGTTGCTATGCTACCTTGCTCAACAACAACTCTCAAACCGATATCTATCCCTGTCTGGGCCGGATCATCACTCACGAGTCACGCAGGAGTGATTTCACGAACAACATTTATTAAAAACAGTTTTTCACTTAAAGAAAATTTGAAGAGAAAAATTAATTGAGCATTCTTCATGTGGCTACACTATCAGACACTTAGATTAGTAGAGCTGATTTTATACTACGCTCCAAGGCTGTTTGCCATGACGCGCGTATCACATGATTGGGCTAGACCACGCAGACGGTCAAAGAGCCACTATTCTCATTCGTCAGTGGCTGACTCATGATGACATCACTGCAAACAGCCTTGGCTCGTGGTATAGATGACTGACTGCATTTAAAGCAGACTTCGTGTAAATACACAACCTTGAATCGTGATTTCAGATGCACGCATCTCATTTAGCATTAGTGATATATTGGGAAGGTAACAATGAACGACTATTGACCTTTAAAGTATAACTGTCATTAATGTTATCTCTAAATGTAAAACCCACATATTGTCATTCTTATAGCTTGTAAAGCTCTTGCATTACATTGGTTGATAGTTCTGTAATGCTGTAGAATATAGTTTGTGGCACCCAGTCAGTATTTGTTATGATAATAGCCACTATTCGGTGAAGTTTTCATTTTCATCTGGATCACAACAAATTTGAGGAGATGATAAGGAATGAACAGAATGGTGTCAGCAAATCAACAGCGACAATCCCCTCCATCAAATCAAGACGGGTCACGCTCCAAACGGTTCAACATCCCCATCTCTGACCCTTAACAACATTTCCAATTATGCATGGCCATTGAAGTACCTAAATTGACAACCAAGTTTACCTCCATCCTCCATCAGGGCTTAACGGGTGAGCAGTTGACAAACGTTTCAAACTTCATCCATTCGCCACCACCATGAAATTTGCACTCCAACAGACTGGTAAAGCTACTACTATAGGAAGATACATTTAAACCATGAAAGGTTCATTGAAAGAGTCATTGTTACATCAAATACTGACTGTATGAAAAGACTGTTACGAGGTAAGTATGTTTTCAATGAAAGTTTTGGTAATGGAATTGAAAAATTTTAAATACTTAAGAGACACGTTTGGTTTTATTGCTGTTGTGTAAGTCATTTGTGTTTGCCTCCTACTAAATGGATCCATTTTATTTGTTTTTTGCAGGATTTGGGTTTAGCTCAAAATTCGGCCACAGCTACTAGCACGCCAACACCCCTTGGTTCCTTGGCTCATCAACTGTATCGCCTCATGATTCAAAAAGGTTTTTCCAACAAAGACTTTTCCTCTGTGTTTTTATTTTTGCAAGAGCAAGGTAATACTCCTAAATAATAAAAATAGGTACCATTTGATGCGGCAGTTGTAAATAAGATACTAAGAATATAGCATGGTAATGCTAGCCTTTGTTCTGTAAGATGTTCACAAACGTATTTTTAATGTATACATTATTGTATAGGACTGAAACTGTATGTATACCTGTGGTTTTAAATACATGTAGCACATTAAACGGTATTTTTGTAAATATTTTACTTATAATTTATTTTTATTTGACTGTTTAAACGTAAATTTGTTTCTGAAGCCCCTGCACTGCATGGAGTGAGAGAAAAAAACGCAACTATGTTTCTGCCTAGGCTTGTCATCTTTGATCTAGCCTAACCAAACAACCTACTATGTAGGATGATACAAACGTCTATTGCACCCACCAAACGACCTACAGCACTGAAAAAATGTTTAAATGCTAAATGTTTGGCAGAGCCAAGGTTATTGGCAAAAAGACCTTGGTAAATGGATAAGTGGGGGGGCTTTTTGTACCACCTTTTCCCACGTGAAGGCTTCCCTGCATATGCTGCAATTTGCTTGTTCCAGCCACAAAACACTTGCAGCGCAGAGAGCACACACTTGGACTTTAAACATCTTTGTGGCACTTAAGTTGTTTTCAATGCTAAATGTTTGGCAGAGCCAAGGTGATTGGCAAAAAGACCTTGGTAAATGGATGCTTTTTACTCCACCTTTTCCCACGTGAAGGGTTCCCTGCATACGCTGTAATTTGTCTGTTCCAGCCACAAAACACTTGCAGCGCAGAGAGCATATACTTGGACTTTAAACTACTTAAGTGCCCCAAAGATGAGGGCTATTTATTAGGGCAGCATGGGGTGCTACGTCTGCGGGCCCGTAAACCATATCTCTACTATCTATCCCTTTGAGCATTAATGTAGATCTTGGGTCCGGGCGATTCGCCCCCCTGTGAGATTTTGAAAGCTTATTCGGCAAATTGGCCAAGTCACTTTCTCCATAGCTGAAAAATTATTTACCGTCAGATGGCTGCATTTTGAGGTCAAAGTCGCAACTTTCATCTTAGCTAATTTATACTTCTGTTTCTACTTTAAATCACTAAAGTAATCAGGTAACAAATGGAGAAATACGAAAATCAGTAAAGATAAACAGTAAGAATTACTAACTCCATATTTTGCTTAAAATTCCCAACATAGTATCAGTGTTTAAAAAATAAGTATCTAGTGTGAAAAACTGAATGATTTACATTACAAAATCTTTTAATGCGTATGATGCAGTCAGCAAAGCTAGTTTTATAAAATTGTTTCCAACGGCACTTTAAAGGCCAGTAAATGCCGGAAAATAGCAAAAATGCATCAGATTCCGGGGCTCTTATTCGGTTCTCCCTCCACACCATTCGGCTAAAAGCCTAGTGTTGCCCCCTCACTACAAAACCCTAGTTACGCCACTGCAGGGTGGTCCACAAAAAACTGACGACCCAACTTAAGTCCAACTTTTCTAGTTAGCACCCCTCATAACCAGGAGAGGACAGATTAAAACAAATGAAACGGGAAGATTCTGTACTCTCCTGGTTCTGAGGGGTGCCAACTAGAAAAGTCGGAAAAGTTGCGTCTCAGTTTTTTGTGGACCACCCTGTATTACCCTACTTGAAGGCAAAAAATGAGTGAAAACGACACCATTTAGAAAACACATACAAAGTAATTGAGGTTGCTTACAATTACCCTGGTTTATTCATCACTAGCAAATGTGTGTTTTGGGTACACAAGTTGGTCATTCTTATGTTTCAGAGTACTGGCAAAACTAAATAGTTTGTCCAGAATTCTAGAAATCTGAAGACTTTGTAGATTAAGCTACAAGAACAATTACGAACGACTACAAAATAAATAAGTTCAATTAAGATGTGCTTTTACAGTAATTAGTTTTGATGGTGTGCCAAATCTAGCCAGTGTTAACAACACTTCTATTGGTGTTACCACAATCTTCCAGACAATTCCAGTAAAGCTAAAAGCGGGACATTTGTGAAGAAGAAAAAGTGTATAAGTTTTATTCCCTTCAAGTGTGTGAGAAGTTGAATTATTTTTAATGCAAGTGAATTATAAGCCTTAATTTTTACTTGCTTTGCTAGTCCAGGAGGTAAAACAAAATGAAGCTTGACTGCAGGCCTTAAAGAGTTAATGTTTGTAGCTTTTAAGGTTGTTGCAAATTTTGTTCTTATTGATGGAGTTTTCTCATGTATTTTCTATTCCATATTAACGGCACGTAACGTTGGATTAATGAGATTTAGTAAGAAGCAGATCTACATAAAGCTGGCTAAGGCTACATAATTTTAATTTCAAATTGCTCAAATTTTGTCATGTTTTGCAGTTACGAAAAAAAAAAGTCCTGAAAATGCACCTGGCAACTTCACGTCATCTGTAGACTGTAAAACATCCTAGGTATTTCCTAGAAAAAATTATGCTTTTCTGTATGGAGGTAATCTCGGCAAATAAAAAAGCTGAGTATCTCAAAATACCGGCAACCTTAGCTCTTGGCACACTGATCCCGAGAAATTCTTGGGCTGGGCCACATTTCCAGCAGAACTGGCCGTGATAATTAATTTTCTTCAAAGTTTAATTGTTATATGAAAACACCGGCAGGTGGTGGCTACTTTGCTTAGCATACGACATTTCAAAAAACACAGACACAACACCACAAATTAGGAACACTGTTCCTTGAAGCTGCAGTTTCGAATTCTGACTAACAATTTACGTAACCTCTACGTTTTTTGCATTTACCTTCTGATGAAGGTGGACGAAGTTTGTGGAAGCGTTTGTAACATCTTTATGCTTCCATAATCAGTTTTCCACCGAAAATTCAAGGAATTTCTGATTTGTGGTGTTGTATTTTTTTTTTCTGAAAATGTTTAATTGTTACAAGGTTAGTTTGCAACATGACGTACTTTATATTTTAGAAAATAACTACATAAGTTTCTAATGGCAATTAACCAATGGGAAGCCAATAATGGCAGCCACCAACCAATCAAGCTGTCAGCTTTGTCCGTCTGTCTTGGTTTTACGATTGACTCGTCTGGTGTCCTGGCCTCCGCTATATAGTGAAAGTACGATAGAATGATATTTGGTAGGGCTAAACACATAAATGTACCTGATAGGCAAGTGGCACATTATTTGGCTTCCCAGCAATGTGTGATTTATCTTTGGTTACCATGGTGACAGAACGATTCAGCATCAGAGCTTCAGATCTACAGTGTGTTAAGCCTAATTGCCGCTAACAGCTAAGCGTGGTGGTAGACGCCACTACAGTACTTAAAATATTATGCGGTATTTAAATTAACCGTACGTGGTTGAAAATAAATTAATAATAATTAAGGCTGCACCAATGCTGAGCTTAGCCGATTAACTGGTAATCGGTAGCTCGGCGAGCTTTTTATCATATGTAACCGAGCCGGGCCAAGGTTTTTTTTTCCCTGAGAGACAGTCATGACACATGATTTGTTATAAGCACGTGCTCACTTTCCCCGAGACTCTGAAAAAAGAGTAAATATTATAATAAAACAGGTGCCTTTAGCCTATGTGTCCAGTCCTACACTAGGGATCTCTTTGTTGTAGCGAGGCTATTTTCTTTCCAGACAATGCTCGGTAGCTCGGTTCGGCTTAGCAAGCAAGTCATTTTGAAATCAATCAGTTCGGCAAGAAAAATCCCACTCGTTATAGCCTTAAATTGTCATAAATCTTAGTAATCATATTACTAAAACTTAACGATCATTTCTATTTTAAATCTAACAAACAATGTTTTCAGTAAAAATGAAACGCTTATTGACTTTGGATGTCGCGCTGTGACTGATAATGTTCGTCCAACAACAATCTTCACCTCTCACAGAGTCGGGCTGTTTTCTGCAAGTTTGTGGAACAGCCAAGAGACAGCACTTAGGAGACAGTATATATTATTATTTCAAATGCAACTTGAGCGTAGTTTCAGTACTGATAAATGTTTTCAACCACTAGTTACATTCCCAAGCTGATAAAAACACCTCGTCGTGCAAGCGCTTGGTATTTTTTTTATCTTTGTAATGTAACTCTAGGATGAGCACATTTATCGATAAAAAAAACTACGTGCTCGTAACATTTCTACTGAAAAACAATGCCTTCAGTAAGAGGGAATAAAAAGCGAAAAGCAGCGTAATTTAAAGTGTAGAAGTAAACTGTTTAATGGAAGCATACAAATTTAGGTGTTTATTTCCTTCTGGAAATTTAGTTCAGCATTTCAGACAGACAGTTGAAAACTGTGCAAAGGGGTAAGGCAAGAGGAACACGGATCCAACTTTAAAAAAAAACTCCAGACATTCTGTCTTTATTTGACCTATTATTCCACCCCGAAACAGTATGCATATGCAGGAGCTCGAAATAATTAAGTCCAGCGACGAAAAGTGAGTAAGCGAGTAAAGTACAGCCAAGTTGTTAAGTCTTGGGTCTCCAAGCCAAGAGGATGCAAGACTAAATCACGTTCCCGATGTCTGAAATGGGAAGCCATGGGTGGAAGTGAAGATGCCATCCCATGATTTGAGGCTGGTGTGGTGTATTGGGACAAATGAGATATGTGATTGATAAGGGTGAGTGAGTGTATAAAGCCAAACAGTAAAATCGCACCCTCCAACAATACATGTGTGCAATGTATTGTGGGAGGGTGTGATTTTGTTGTTTGGGTTTATTTCCAGTAGTAAAATTGGAAGCAGTTCGGCTCAAAACTATCATAGAAAAATAGGTAACGGAATTTAAAGACTGACAGGTACATATTTACTTTAGTTTCAGAGTTCCAGAGAATGAAAATGAAAACAAAAGAGTCCAGCATCCTGACAACGTAAGTTGTTGCTGGACTCTTTGGTTAAAACGTTTTTCGTTGGCTGGTGAGGTGAAGGAATTTTGCATGCGTATAGTTCGTAAAAAAGTCCAGAACAGTTATTGGGTCCAATTTGCTAGATAGTATCAGGCCAGCTGTTCCAGTATAAACACTTCCTTACTCTGTGATCTGCACAAATGGTGATTTCAAGATGGAAGACAAGAGTACAGCACACGATGCAGACATCTTTGATGCATCAAGCAGTCATTCTCAACGAATATATTCTTTGATTCGGGAACCGTAAAGTAAGCTGTGCAATTCTCCTTTAAAATATCAAATCAACTGTTAGTGGCTTTATGTTGGTTATCGTTTGTGCTGAAGCCTCTCAAACACCTTGAGTCTGTGAAGAGTTATGTAACGTCTGTTTAGCTGTACTTTATGGGATGAGCTTCAGTCAACACATCTCTGTAAGCACATTAAGCACATTTATAAAACGTTTATGTACAGCACCAGGAGTACATGAAGAACAAGGTGAGGGATTCTGTACTAGCCAGTGTTTGCTCACTACTCTTATTTATAGTTCTTATACTGAAATAAATATTCAACCATTCCGTAGGCACAAACCAGCATCGTTACACTAACATCTTTATACCAACTAGGGCTCGACATAAACAGTATTGCATCGCACTTTATGATACATTGGTGTTTTTTGAAGCATTTTGTATTCTGTGACGAAGTGTCAAGCTTCACAACGTACTCCGCACGAGAACAGCATTTGCATCAGCTTTTTTTTTATTGGTAATTGGAAACAGCAATGCAAGTGGTGAGGTTATATGGTTTGCATTCCGTTAAACGTGAAAAAGAGCAGCCAACGTTAGTCGTTTTAATAGCAGCACAGAGCTAATTCTGAACTTTGCTTTCATCTCCACATCGTGTTTGTCATCTACAGAATACTAGTCTAATTACGTCACTTATATCAGTTATGGTAATCAGGGTTGTTGGAGATGGTTGCAGGGTTCGTACACTAGCTGGAATAGTTAGGCTGTTTTCAAGGCCTTGAAACTGGAATTCTGACAGATTTTTCAATTTCAGTCTGAAAAAGCCTGTAATTTCTTCGCATCGTAATTTTGACGTAATAAAATCGGAGGATGAAACACTGATACAGAATCGTTTTTCTTTGGCCTATGAGATTAAGTAAGAAAACACCTACGCTCTGCCATATGTCAAATTCCACACTTCTTGTAGTATGGGTGAATTTTCAATGGGCTCCTATTCTTTCGATGGAAATCCATCAAAAATTCACCCACTCTTTTATATTTGACATTCGGATGTACGAGATTTACCATTTACAGAACCAGAAATGGGTTTTTTCTCCTAACTTTCTTTCCTTTAAAAAAAAATAAGTACTTGCAAAATAACTGGAAAAACTGTTCATAGGTTACGATACTTGAATAGGCGTACACAGCTTTTAGAGTGTGTTGCAAAATAACATTTTGATATGGGCTACTAAAATTGAGAGATTTTCATCACACGTTTTTATTTTAAATTTATTATTATTATTATTTGAGCCACTAACCATTTTGTGCTTGGGATTCAAGGTACTTTCTAGTAACCCAGTTTGGCATAGGCTCACTAGGTGCCCTTAAAAGTAAAACAGCATTTTTTACTGTTTGGTATGGTTGAATATTGACCATTATATTAAATTGCGTGCTGAGTCCAAACTTTTCAAATTCTTTCTGGCAGAAATAAACAGAAATCAGGTACAGGAAGCAGATACAGGCAAGGAAACAGGTACAGGCAAGGAAACAGGTACAGGTACAGGAATCAGGTACAGGAAACAGGTACACGCAAGCAGGTACAGGAAGAAAAACTACTTGAATTAACACATTTAAATTTTAATAAGTAATCTGCATTATTTAGCTTTAATTGCTTTCCTCTGTTGATAGCAGAACTGTCCTATCAAGAAGAAAATGAAATCTAAAATTGCGTAGCTATTTTTTTTATTTAATTTAACTACAAGACCAACAGTCCTACAAGTCGTAAAATTTCATGCTGCAGGAGACTTAATTTTTCCTGATGAGATAAGCAGTTAACTCCCACAGACCCCGGAAGGGTAGGGGCACCTTTTAGCACAAAAGGGCACAGTAACTTTTCTTGGACATTTTTCCTTGGGACCTTTTCTTTTTCCCTTTTTAATCCCTTTCTTGGCTTTTTCCTACCTTTTAGGCCTGTTAGTCCTTTTTAAGTACCAGCACATTCTGCGAAAAGGGTAAGGGCAATGCCCCCCAGTTGCACACCACTGGAGATGAGTAAAGACAGGCCTGAAATATGTCCAACTCTACACGATACGATTGTAATTGCAAGACGTATTGTCGCAGTTTTCAGGGAGAGGGATGGGGGTAGTCATATTCGATGGATTCCGTGCTTTCTGTCGAGTGCAAATAAGGGGCCCTAAGATCCTCCAGTCTAGTAGTGTACTTGTAGTGAAATTTACTAGTGTAGTTGGCACGCATAACAGCGCAAGGTTTTCTTTATGTTTATTTATTTTTTTTGGGACATTTTACAACTTGAGGATTCTTATTTGGTATAAGTGCGCGAAGACGATATTTTTTTCCATTTTTTTTTTCATGTGTTGTGTAAGATCAGTATTTGAGTAATGATGTGCTTTTGCTGATTTTTCGTTAGCTTAGCAGAAGTTATTTTTGGCCAAAGTCCATGGCATTTTGTTTGGGAACATTTCGACAAAAAAATGGTGTGAAGCTGATGTTGTGACACTCTGTCAAAGGCTGCTTCTGCATTTAGCCAAGAATGCGGTTGTTTGCCTTCTGGGTTCACCTTGGTGGCTATAAAGATAATCTTTACGTTTGTAATGTGATAATACTTTTCTGGGACGTTATTAATTATGGACAATCTTTTTTTTTTTTTTTTTTGTTTCTTACTTTTTAAACCATCCACTTTACTTTAGATTTTTTTTTTAATCGTGGTAAAAGGTTTTTTTTTTTTTTGTTCCGTTTATCACTGACGTTTAATATTTACGTTAGGCTGTTATAAATCCATTTACATCTTTGAAATTATTAATAAACATGTAGCTTCTACATGATATTTTTATCTTATGCTGTCACTGGAATTCATTCAACGACAATAGGCTATTCTCCTGACATTAAATTATGGCGCACATCCAGAGATGAACTTGACATTCGGTAAATCACTTTAACCCTTTAATGCCCATGCCAAACTGGATAATTTTTTTTTTAACTCGTATGATGGTTGGGTCGGTCGCGGGATTCGATCCGGCATTCGCTTGGTTTGGAGGCGGGGATGATGACCACTGGGCTGTTGCCGCTCGCTTTACTCGGGGACCCCTCATAAAGCTCGTGTTGCGCGTTGGGACTTAGTTTTTTGCCGTTTAGTAGCCGTCCTTTTAAAGGGACGCCAGGCTATAAAGGGTTAAAAAAAAGATTCTTTGAATGTCAGCAATTGCCCTTATAGAGCAGTGGCACAACGTAGTATTATTGTATATAACTCTATGGTGGAGCCAGTAACAGGGTTAGCTGCAAGGGGCACTGGAGGGGAAAAAGAAGGTCATCTTACTGAAGCCAATGCTATTAGACTGGATTTTCTATAAGCTATAATGCACGATTTTTGTTGTTGCAGAAAACAATGTTTTTTTAAGCCTAAGAAAGCCGCTCTCAAAGCACTATCTTGACTAGGAATACCGTTGTTTTCCCTTACATTTTAATCTAGTGCCCCTTGTAGCTATGCCCTCCAGTGCTATCTTGTAGCCAATATGACGTCACATGCCGCTGCTCTATTGTCGTATTCCAAAGGGACCACAACACTTCCTAGCCTATAAAAAATGCATCAACAAATAAATA
>JAHWFP010186511.1:0-20944 GCA_023313725.1 Lithobius niger | reverse complement strand
CTAATCTATGTTACTGCCGATGTGAGAGTGCGTTCCTCTGGGTTGTCTTCTTGCTAAGAAGAGCAGACTTGCCGCTGTAGTAACTAGGCTACTGGCTACGATTTTACTAAAATTGAAGGAGAAATTAAGACGCTTAATAAGTAGACTATGGTGTTCTATTTCCAACTGTTTGGAATATACGATTGATTTTTTTTTGGGGGGGGTGCCTAATAAAATAGTCTTATACTACTGTGTGGTGGGTTGTGCATGCCCAGTTTTTTTTTAGATTTGGTCTTTTTACCTCTTATCAGCACCAGTTAACAGTAGTAGCCTACCATTTAGCAAAGTGATGCGGTATAGTTACTGCGATTTGAGTCAAATGTGAAACATTTTGTTTTTAGTCCTATTGTACCTTCCTTCGACCGAAGGAAAAAATCGGGGAAAAATATCAGTTTTAGTCTGGAAAACCTGGAAAAATCGGGGAATTTTGCTTTAAGTGTTTTGACGCCACCCTGTTTTCCTCCTTGTCCATCGGGGAGGGAGGACTTAATGTTTGTCAATGTCCTTGTCATTGTCGACGGTTTAGCATCCTACTGCAAACCAAGAACACAATGGCACCAATGTTGACATCTGACAAAATACTAGAATTTAAAAGGTAATTTTGAGAGTCAATTGTGCAAAGAGCTGCAAAATTGGTAGTGAGCCAGCCTGGAAAAGTCATGAAAAGACCTTGAAAATGGTTTCGTCTGTTATGTACAAACCCTGTAGAAGGTGCAGGGCCGATTTTAAGTGAGCCACAGTAGCCTAGTGGCCAGAGTCTTCATTTCCTAACCTAGTGAATGCCGGCTCTAATCCCGTCCCTAACTAGTGCACATGGTGTCTATAGCTATTTCTATTTATACTGCCCATAGTATCTTAGCCTACATACCAAATTTCATGCTCTTAGCTCAATCTGTAAGAAATTGTTAGTCAATCCTCAGAGAGTGCACAGGGAGGGGAGGGGGGGGCTTTGGGGGATATTTTTGGGTTCCATGGTTGGTTTCAATGTGTACTGCTAAGAATGACTTGCGCATGTCACAATTCAAGCTTTTAGCACGATTAGTCAGAATTTGTTGGTCACTAGCCTCGCGGAGAAGGGAGGGGGGCGGCGCAATGGGGACCCTGTGGTATATTTTGAGGGGGCTCTACTGCTAGTCCGATTTGTACTGCTAAGAATTATTACTTGTGTATCAAAAATCATGCTTTTATCTCGTCTATAATTATCCCAAATTATGGCTCTTAACGGCGATACTAAAAAGGAATTTAAATTTGCAATTACTTGAGGAAACTTATTGAATAAAATTATCACCACTCGGCCTGTTATTATTGCTCAACAATAGAATACCTTTTCACTATATTCTAGCATCTTGTGCGAAATGGCCTTTGCACGTTTACGTAGGTTAGAGTGAATGTAGCAAAACAGTTTCTCAGAGGGGGAAAAATGGGAAAATAAATACATTTGCAACATTTACACTCTTGGAGTAATGTTGCAACACTGGAAAGCGTACTGGGAGGAATGTACTTTTAATTGTCTTCATTACTAAGAAGAAAACAGTTTCAAAACAGGAAAGCCTACTGGGAGCAATGTACCTTTATAATTGTCTTCATTACCAAGAAGGATACGTACTACATTTTAGCGTCAGGAAGTTGAGTAACCTTTATTTTTCTAACCATTTCATACTGCATCATCGATACTTCTAGTAATGTACTTAATTTCCTGTAGAAAGAAATGTTGCTACAGTAATGTTAAAAAAAAGTAAAAATTTGGAGCAATACGATACACGGGTAGTCTACAAAAATCTGACGACCCAACATTTTCGAAGTCCAACTTTTCTAGTTAGCACCCCTCAAAAGGAGAAGACAAACTTTCCGTTTCATTAACTTTGATTTCTGTCCTCTCCTGGTTCTGAATGGTGCTAACTAGAAAAGTTGAACTTAGAAAATGTTGGGTCGTCAGTTTTTTGTGGACTACCCTGTAGTTAGCAAAAGTCCTGCATTAGAAATAACACAGTACAGTAGCCTAAGCAGCCTTTATGTAGGCCAAGTTCAATGGCATGAACTCGAACTGGCATTCCAATCTGTCTACAGCTCACTGACATAACAATTTTATGCCCACTCCTCCACTGGCACGAAGATGGTTCACTGCATACATTTTTATGGTCAGAACAGCGGCTAGGGTTCCATTCGACCAAGAATGCTTGTAGCCGCAGGCAATGGAGCCGTAGTCTACTACGCTTAGGCCCACTTTACTACTTTATTTCTTAGGTACGATTTTCACTGTTTGCCATGCTCTCGTCTTTATAGGCCTACAATTTACAGCAATTTTTATGTGTTTATTTTTAAGAGCTGAAAGTTGTGAAGATGTGTGAGTTTAGGATAAATAACAAAAATACCTTGTGTAACTGGAGATTTTCAGCAAAATAGACAATGTGAACGGGCAGATTTTAGCAGTCACCTGAATTTTTTTTAGAAATTCACCTACTCTTACTCAGTTTAGTATGTAGTTTAGCATAAACTAAACCCACATGGGTGAAAGAAGCTACCAAGTTGCAGCCACTCAAAGGTTAAATGAAAAACTTGACTAATTGCTGCTATCGGCAACAATGGTGAAGCTTTTCATTTAACAAAAACCGGAGAACGGCGATTACAGTGGTTTTGCAAAGACATTTCATTTTCATTTTACGTCTGTGAAGTATTAGTAGTTGGGATTAGCTTAGCGATTGTTCATTGGCGAGGGGTGATATCGCTACTTTGTACGAGAACACTTTTCGGTACACCGCATAGAAAACTTGATGGCAACCATTTTAATTCTGATATCGACACATCTTTGATTGGTTGAAACTTGGTGGTTGTATCATCCTTGAGGGTTTTGTTTATATCACTTCTTTTGTTGTTGTTTTTGTTGCATCTTATTTTTGTCAGTGCCCAGTTAGTGGTTATTCGTACGTTTTTGATAAAGCTTCAGCTTTAAAGAGATATGCCTTTATTGTTTCGAAGCAAGAAAGGATACATGTTTCGTACTGTACATGTCTGACATATATCCTAACTTTACATGTTTTCTACTGGTTCACTAGCGTGGTCCTTGATTACGTATTCGTTTTGTATTAATTAGTACTAGCCGAGTTCCTCACTCATTCTGCGTCATCTGGCTTCGCCCGACATTTCATTACATTTCATGTTGCAACGCTTATGCTGCTGATGCACATAGACCGGTCAAGGTCAAGTAAATGATCAGAGTGTAGTCAACCTTCACCAATGTCGGTCGCCGCTCGCCAAATGGCCAGCCAACCTTCACCAAATGGCGAGAGTAATTCAGCAAGTGGCGACTTGATTTTTAGCACTATTGGCCATAAAGGCGATTGATTAACAAACCCAGGTGTTGAAATTCTCATATCTCGGGAACCGAACTAGCTAGAAACAAGCGGTTTGGGGCGTTGCGTGAAGAATTACAATGGCTATCCAACCAAGCATGCAATATTGTTGCTAGACTCATTTCCTGATTGGTGAGTTAAATTATTGAAAACAATGTCTAAACATTTTAATGTAGCAACACATCAGCTGAAACTATTTCTACATGACGAGTGAATTTTAACATCTACTGGGCAAGTGGCGTGCGCCACACAATTCACATTCGTGAAGGTTAAGTGTAGTAAGTGTTTTCGTAAGGCTTGATTTCATAAACAAACATAACTTGTGCCAACTCTTAACCCATAATCGCCTGAAAGAACTTTCAGACCCTTTTTTTTAGAGTCCATATGTACTCGGGTCGGTTCTCGGATTCGAACCGGCATTCTCTTGGTTTGGAGCCGACGACGCTGACCACTGGGCTGTGACTGCCCGCTTTGCTCGGGGTCCCCGGGGACCCCTCACAAAGCTCGCACGGGGACTTAGTTTTTCGCTGTTATACGTTGAAGGCGTACGTTCGTATCTAGGCGGTTATGGGTTAAATTTTAGGCAATATTAGTATTATGTGAGTTTACGCTAAATGCAACAAACAGGTTTCGGCTGATTACTAACAGGACTTAACACAGTGACCCAAAGCACTAAACAAATATTGCATGCAGCAAAATGTTCAAGAAATGGGTAAAAAACTATGTCTTGTGGCGGAGGTTTGACGTGCGGGTCGGGTGGTCCTGTTAAACGAGTTATTTTGTTTTACTGCCATTACGGACTGGAAACTGTATCCTGGAGAAGTCCCGGCAAGGGTTATGAAACCACCACGTTTATTCAGTAATATGAGATCTAATTTGGCCTATTCTGGAGATTATCCCCGACCCCCCTGCCATGATCGGAGGTTTGCCAATTCACATCCCCGGGTTTGCCTCTCCCCTTTTTTCTCTCCTTGAAAAACGTCTAGTAAGGTTCAAAATTGCCGGTTCATTTATTTGCATGAGTGTAAGTTTGATTTATAGGCTCAAACGTATTTATTTAAAAAAAAAACTTAGTTTGTTGAATACAAATTTTCTGTAGAAATTTTGTGTTAATTATTATTTTTTGCTTATTTCGTTCTAGCTTCCTGTGGTAGTTGACGCGTGGATTTAATTTTCAATGTTTTTGGTAAAAAGTTCGTTTTTTTGTGTATCGTTGATAGGAAAAATGTCCAGAGGCACCGATTAATAGTTTAAAAGTTAAATGAAAACTAAACCTTGCTACTAGCAGTAACAACTTCCAATTTTCTTTTAACGTCCAAAGTATTACTCCTGCAATTAATTGGCTATAGGATTAACCATGATGGCCTTTCCCTGGTTGAATGATAATATCACTAACTTCGATGGCAGACTCTTTCTGGTAACTTGGCGTCTTTTGTACCAGTTTTGGTTTTATATCATAACTTTCATAGGACTGTGAATGTACAAAAGGTCACAACCATGTTATATTCATCTGTACCTTTTTTCTTTCTGGAGGAATTTTATGTCTATAAATTTTTACATTGATAATTTTTCATTTGCCTCTCCCCAATGCGCCACTATATCAGCAAAATTGTCACAGGTTTATTGTATGTGTTCATTGTTTTACATACTTAAATTTCTTTAATCCCATTTTTGTACACACTGACTAACAAATGCTTACTTTCATTCGCTTTGCTCACTCAATCAGCGTGTTTCTTTGTCTGTAAATAATTAGCCATTACATTAGCCAAATTGCAAATTTCTCCTTCACATTGGTTCATGCAGAAATCCCTGAAGTTCACTGTTAGGCTACTATAAACATCAGACCGCAAAGTGTTTTGTTTTTTGGTATTAACTTAAACCGCGTTTGCTCATAGATGTTCATATTGTTGCGTAACCATAATCTAACGTGCATCCCTTTATTTTTATGCAATCCACGTCAACGTACATTTTTTCCTCCGTTACAGTTCAGCTCTTATTTCGCCCAGGAAATAAATCTTTGGTTGTAACTTGGAAAAGAAACAAAATTTAAATTCCCTAGTTGCGAATTTAGAAACCTTCCCACGCATTTGTCCTGACCCCTACAAGCCCCTAAAGGACCATGTTCTGATCACCATGTATTTGTGTGTATCATACAAATAACTTTATTCATGCATCTTTCTCTCTATGGATGGTGGATACTCATCCTTAGTTTTTCTTTATCCCTGATGTTTCCCCTTACATTTTCCACAATTTAAAAAATTTTGGCGGCATTGGGATTTATCCTCAATGTGGTAAAATATGCTTTTAGTTGCTTACAGTTAAGACACATGTCTGCTAGTGAGGCTGCTTTATTTTTTTTTTTTTATCAGTAATGAACCTTTTAAACAATTGGATGTCTACAATCGGAAGATCGGAAGATTTACTTGGCGGCCTAGATCAACATTTTCACATCTTAACCGGTCATGATTACATTCACTTTTTTTTTGTAAGATTTTTTTTCTTGGTACTTCTTATCTGTGAGCGCAGCTTATACGCGAAATAATTTAAATATTTAATTGAATGTGCTTAGGGACCATTCAAAAACCACGTGGCCGTTTTTTAAGCCATTCCTCCCCCCCCCCCCCCTCCACCCTGTGTGGTCATCTGTGGTCATCTTGGACCCCCCCCCCCCTCCACGAACTTAAAAAAAAATAACTTAATGTGTTTTCGACAAATGCGGTACCACTTCATACAAAATTTGTGCTACTGTGCCGTACCAATTTTGGTGAATTGATAGTGTTCGACATGAGAAACCCAACAAGTACCCCCACACTCCACTTTCCTTTTAATAAACGCAGCTGTTTGATTCATGGTGTGAAATATTTTCACCAATTTTTTTGCCAATCTGCAATGGCCGCTAGACTAAACTTCATCCGAGAGTTGTAACTGAGATGGAAAGCAGAAAATTGTAACCTAATACGTTCATTATTACATAGGCCATTACTGCAGTGAATTGTCCCAGTGAAGCATTCAACATTTTCGCCGTACACTATTTAAATGAATTTAGTACGAGTGAAGGAAACGCAGGTTACATTGTTAAAGATATCTACGACAAGCCGCGTTATCTTTCACCACTGTGCAAGAAATTCAGTTCGGTTGACTGGGGCTAAGACGTTAAGGTGTATATAGGAACAATATAAGTACAATGTAAGGATGAATGAGATGCTATGCGTAGAGACTCTTGTACAATAAATCTTAATAAGGGCTTTCCCTTCAATGCAATAGCCTAGAAACTCCCCTCCCCCCATTGTGGTTACTTGTGGCTGTGGCCGAAAGCCAACCTCTCTCCCACCCCCTGGCCGACCACGTGGTTTTTAAATGGCCCCTAATAGTCAGAGAGCAGTTGTAAAAAACCTTGCAGATTTTGTCAACGTCTGTTTCTCATGTGGACTTCATTGTTAGCATGTCATTGAATGCGTTTCTACTTGTTGCTACTCTGGGAACCCTCGTTGGATAGATACAGGGTGCTCCAAATATAAATGGTTCAGATTTTCGCTTCTACTACTGCGATGCAAAATAAAACCAACTTGAAATACATTAAAATGTATCGTTTTAGGCCAAATTGAAGGTTGTTAATTGAGATAGAGCATGAGGGAATATTTTATAAAATTAGTATGTATTATACGAGTATCTACAGGGTGCACCAAAATATGTTAATAGCAGGGCGATATTTGTGCACTTTCCGATACAAACGTATAAATCAGCATGAATGAAGGTATTAATATCGCTGAATTTCATACAATGACATCATAAATTCTAAATGGCCACCTGAAAAAAAAAACGGTTATTTGGGTGTAACTCCTTAACCGCTGACAAATCAAAGCATAATGTGAAGTAAAAACGTTCCGCATACAATTCTGGGCAGGAAATATGGTGTACATCTTTTAATTAAAAGCAACCCGTGAACCACACAATTTTATTTAAAGTATAGATCACCCTTAATTTGTGCAAATGTGCCTTTTTTTAAGTTGGTTGTTACAGTGATTTTCGTGTTCGAAGTGCTCTTATGAGCCCTATAACAGCCCAAAATGGAAGTGCGTAGGATTTTGTGAAAGGTGGGGATCTGTTCTTTCCATCAGTCCTGACCGAAATTGTTTAACTTAGATAGGGACTATCCTACTCCCATTCAAAGCTGAAGAGAGACTGGCATAACAGCGAAAGCGCACAGTGATTTTCAAATTCAATGTGCTCTTGTTAGCCCTCTATAGCCCTTAATGGACATGCTTAGGATTTTCTGAAAGATGGGGATCTAGCCTATTCTTTCCACCAATTCTAATAATTTTAACAATTCTGAAATTGTTTAGCTTAGATAGGAACTGTCCTACACACTCATTTATAGGTGAAGCTATAATGGCGTAACAGCGAAAGCTTAAGTTGATGTTCGAATTCGCAGTGTTCTTGCGAGCCCTCTAATAGCCCGAAATGTATATGCTTAGGATATTCTGAAAGGTGAGGATCTATTCTTTGCATCAATCCTAGCCGAAATTGTTTAGCTTAACATAGGGACAGGCTGCGAGGAATCGAGCTCTGCCCGTTTTACTAGGGAATGGTATCACAGTCACCGTTGGGAATTTTTGCTCAATTTCAACTTTCAACTGTTATTGTGACATGTCTAATTTAGGTCGATGACTCCAGTTACATTCATTTGAAAGGTGGGAGTGTCCTCTTTGCAACAAGGGTAGCTGAAAGGGTCTACGACTGTGAGGAACCGAGCTACACCCTTTTTCCTAGGGGCTGGTATCGCAGCCACCATTGGATTTTTCGCTCATTTTCAACCTTCAACTGCCATCACGTGTCTAATTTAGAATTCTGAACGCCGACAGGCTCACTTTGCTTGACTTACGAATTTTGAAGAGAATTTTAACGCTTATGCTAACTTGACTTTTACTTTGGCTGAACTTACGAATTTTGAAGAGCGGAAGACTTAGTTGAAAAACTATAATGAATCCTGCTGAAAATTCACAATACAGAAGAAGTCGGAAACTTCCAAGTTGGCGTTAGTGTTAAAATTCTCTTCAAAGTTTGTGTCGTAATTTAGGTAGATTATTCCAATTAGATTCATTAAAAAAGTAGGGATGCCTTCTTTGCAACAAGGGTAATTGAAAGGGTCTACCTAAATTAGAAACGTCTCAGCATAAATTGAAAGTTGTAAATGAGCGAAAAGTCCAACAGTGACTGTGATACCAGCCCCTAGTAAAACGGGCGTAGCTCGATTCCTAATAGTCGTATACCCTTTCAACTACCTTTGTTGCAAAGTAGACATTCCCAGCTTTTGAATGAATCTAATTGGAGCCATTCACCTGAATTAGAAACGACCTAGCAACAGTTGAAAGTAAAAAAATCGAAAAATTAAGACGTCTGTTGGCATTTAATAGCCAGAAAATTACCAAAAACCATAAGCAATTTGAAAAAAAAATGTTTGGGAATGACATTAGATTACATTATTGCAAACAACTTTTATCTGAACTGTTTTCGTATATCACTAATGGTTCTTGTGTAGGCTTAATGGCAAAAATTAAGCGCCATTTTGGCTGCCATCCCTAATGCCCAAGGAAATTTACCAAATTGACGGTATTTTCGATTGTTAGGATGTCCGTCGGATGGCTTGTTAGGATTCTTAGAAAGGTGTAGTGTATTATGTACCATGCGAGTGGTGCAAGGCCGTTTAAATCGGTGAGATGAAGTGCAAGCTGCAAATATACACTAAAGAGCACATGGATGACACCCAACATGAATAGGATTGCAGCTCACCAAAACACCCACCAACACACCATCTCATGGTGCAACACTTCCATTCTTCTTAAATCTAACTCCCTGCAGGATTCTCACTTACGGGCACTCGAGTCCCTAGTTGCCATCAAGTATCCAACAATTGGTGAACCTCATGGCTGCTTCGTATGACTCCATTAACAGACTGGTCCAACCTAAACTAGCAGCAAAATTCAATCGGCCATGGTAACTCAAGATGCAACGTCCTGTGGAGATCACTTGTGACCCTTCAACAGTGCCGGTTTCAAATTGAACGCTTGGTTGTGAAGGAACTCCTCTTTGTTCACTGGTGCTAGATTCTGACGAAGGTGAACTACGTGCTTCACCGAAAATTTAAGTCAACATTGTGGTGTTCTCCATTTGGTGTAAAGCGTCCCTCTCGGTTTTCTATGATGTTTAACATTTGCCATTGTTAATTGCTGGCTACTGGTCGCTTTCCCTTTTCCGTACATGCAGAATTAACCAAAGGGACTGGTATCCAGAATGTAAAATTGTCTGGTCAGAATGATAAATTGTCTGATGAAAAGCGTATTTTTAGGTAAAAGTGTACAACAAATTACCGTACATGATTTGTTGGATTTTTGTTGATGACGGGTGTTTTGTCGGGTATCCTAGATACCAGGATACGGTATATTTAACATGTGTGCCCTTTTCACTTACTTCAAATGCTAGACACAATGGTGATAAGTTGAATGTTTGAACTTAAGAATATTTGTGAGTGATTTCATATTCATAAGCTCGAACTCGAAGCAAGAATGGAAAAAAACTCGTCCACTAACAAAAAGTGAAGGTTCTTTGGGAGTTCTAACATAGCACTTGGGTAAACAGGCCAGGAAGACGGAAGATTAAACACTTTTGGCTTGATACTGTTTACAAAGCGATCTCGTTGCATTTTGTACTGGCGGTTCTGAAGGTGTTAATTTCTTAAAACGATTTCTTGCTTTTGCGCTGCCTTTTTTCATTTGTGTGTTTATGTTGGTAACAGGTTCTGATCCTGAAAGCCCTGGTTGCTGTGCCGTCATCCTAACTTTACTGTCGTACCTGGTGATTTTGGTGACCGTCCCTCTTTCTCTCTTCTTTTGCATTAAGGTGAGCAACTTAGTTACTTAAAAGTTATTCTGCTCGCTTGTTTTTTGTGGATAACTCTTTACTGTGTTGCATATTTACAGGTAGTGCAAGAGTACGAGCGCGCCGTTATTTTTCGACTGGGAAGACTTGTGAAAGGAGGAGCCAGAGGACCAGGTGAGATACTGTAACTCAATCTTTTGTCGTTAATATACAGGGTGGTCCCCAGCAAAATGTACAACCTGAAATTTTTGAAGGCCAAAATTTTTTTCCAAGTTTCTGAAAACTATATAAAACCTAATTCTGATTCCGAAAAAATAGGGTCTAATTTTCAAAATTGTAGAAAAAGAACTTCGTTCTGGGCTAGGCTATTCACTAGGCTAATTACTTTAGTGCATCTTGGCTACATGGAACGAAGTTGAACTTGTTTGGAAGTTATTTTTCACAAGTATCGTGAAATGGGAGTTTTTATTTCAGAATTGGATTTTGGATCCTGAAAAGTGATCCCAATTTTGGCTTTTTGAAAAAAAACAACTTTGAAAAGTTTTGTTCCAAATCGATGTTAGCATTTTTTGTTACTGTGATTTCAGACAATTCCTAAATAAATAGTAACCTATGTTGGTAATTGAGCTTCCATCAACTGTAACTTAAATTCTGAATTTAGTTGTGTGTAAGCGAAGGAGGCAGTTTTTTTTTCATGGAGGCGATCCCTGAATTCTCAGCTGCTGTGTTTGTAGGTAGATAGTACTAACGGCATAGCAGTCCTACTGTGTTGTAGATAGTCGTAAGAGTACTTAAAACCTCAAACCAAAGAGTCATTCACATTAAAATAGCAAGAATAGCAAGTGCTAATCGGATGGCATCAACTGATTGGTAAACCTTATGGGAAATAGATAATGGTAGATCGTAGATTATGATTATTTTGTGTTATTTCAAGTTTTATACAATTTATAAATGGGTGCAATTAAAAATTAAATTTAAAGGAAATTCATGAACCCTTTAAATTAACATAATTATGTTTAGATTAACATAATTTTAATCTAAGGTAAGTCTTAGACAATGAATTTTTTTACGAATTTGTTCGGGAATTCATGGTTTGTTTTTGGTTCGTTTTGAAAATTGGAAATGCAATTAAACCACTTACTCGGATGATGTTTCTGGGACATTATGTTAGGTTCATAGTGTGTTTTCTTATCTACAGACTTGATGGACGTACAGCGGGTTTCCATCATTAATGCATTATTTTTCTTTCCCTGTTAGGAATTTTTTTCATAATTCCATGTATTGATACGTACCGCAAAGTTGATCTGAGGACAGTTTCATTTGATGTTCCACCCCAAGAGGTTAGTAAAATCAAGCAAACTTTGTGTTGACCTGGCAGTTTTCAGTGTACTTTGCATCTTGAACAAAGTAAAGTGTCTTTTACAAGTTTACGATTACAATAAAATATAGACGTATAAACCTAACAGTCAATCTAACTATAGTCTTCTAATCGTATTCCTACATGCTGTCCAATATTTGAACCTAGCGCTGTTTCTAGTAAGTTGCTGTTGGCTTGGCGGTTAAAGGAGGGAGCTGCAATTGGCTGTGAAATCATAGGTGGAGTTTCCTCCATAAAACCATCTAGCAGTGAGAGGGAGACTCCACAACCAAACCTATCGCCACTTCCATCAAAAACTAGCAAGAAATAATAGCATGATAAACCAAAGATGACTTCCATGTTGCAAGAGTTGAGACAGTTTTGTTCATAAAATGAAAAAAAAAAATAAATAAATACAGCTTTTTTTTTATGTTGGTTTCGTTCCTTTTTTCTTGCTTTCGGTCTTCGTTATACTGTGGGCAATACAAAACGGAACGAAAGCAATTTAAAAGGGAATGAAAGCAAAAAAAAAAAAAGGAACAAAACCAACGTAAAAAAACTGTAAATAAAAGATCTGTTGTGATTTTGATTTTTTTTTAATACAACCAAAAGTCAATAATTTTAATCTAAAATAGATGCATAGACTACATACTGGTTTTACAAATATTGCAACATTTTTCGAAATGAAGTAGTAGGCTAATCAATAAAAAATCCTTCAACTAGAAAAATTTTTTTGGGATTGATTAACTTAATGAGTGCTTTGTTTGACTGTTTAAAAAAAAAAATTGCAGAATTTGACAACATTGCAAAAACAGTACTGTAGCCTAAATGCAATTATACGCTATACTGGTACTCTTAATAGTGTAAGACTTCTAAGTGTTTAATGTAAGAAAGTAATGTGAAACAAAGTGAAAATTAACACCATAGCTGCAACTTATAAGGGGAAAAAAATAAACAACTTTATTTCGTTTTCATGTGTGAACTACCCGGTATCCGGTACCGGCCTGAATCCGGAATCGGTGCGGCACTGACATCAAATTATCCGGAACCGACCCGGATCCGGCAAAACGGTATCCGGTCGATCCCTACTTATAAGTAATAATGTATTGTAGCATCTCTCGATTGGCCGAGTATTTGTGGGCTAAAAAGTGCAGTTGTGTGCGCTAAAAAGCGCAGTTGTATGCGCAGTTGTATGCGCAGTTGTATGCCTGAACAAAAAAGTGTGAAGTAATGTCATTAAAAGTTAAAACATTTGTTTTACAGGTGCATGCCTTAAGTTATCTTGAATCAAAAATTTTTATGTTTGGTCCCAGCAAAAAAAATTATATATATTGCAGATTTTACACCAATTCTGACTTTTCAATATATGATTTAACCAGCTCAAATCGCTACGAAGTTATTTGGCAGAAACTCAAAAATATTAAATAGGATATGACCAACCTTTATAAATTCTTGATATGACGTACTTAGCACGTTAGCAAAACATTATTTATATTTAGGCTGACTAAATATGCTCCTGAAGCTGTGATATAAAAAAATGTGGTGTTTATTATTTTTTTTTTATTATTATGGTTAACAAAAGAACCCACCACGAAGCAGGTTGCTAATGTATGGTGGTAGTTGCAATAAGTAAATTTTACAGATGGCCGCACACAGCCCAAAATTAAACAATTGTAAAAATGTTATGGGCCTACTAGGTGCTAACTAGCAGCAGTCATTATTTTAGCTATTCAAGGAGTAAGTTGACTTGTTGGCATGGTATGATAATTGCGGGTCACCTATTCACCGTGGACAGTAGCCAGATCCAGTTAATGACCAATGCTGACTCATGTGGACTGCATTTTTAGGAGGATATTTTTAGAAGAGCCTTTAGAGTGTTTCTTAACTTGGAACCGTTTAAGAGGTACGAGTGAATTCTGGATGATGGTGATGATGATGGCTAGCCTCCCTTTTACAACAGGGTGAAGGCCAAAGCCGCCTGGCCCTCCAACACAAAAACACCCAAACCCATCCCACCTAGCTACACCCTCCCCCCTTCCGCCCATGGCATTACTACCCCAACAGTAGCCTCTTTCCCATCTTCACACCCGTCCCCTCTTCCCTCCAGCTCAGAAGCCACCTAATGGTTCCCTCTCCCTCACTCCCCCTCCTTTCCCTCATTCAAGCCCATTGCAACCTCAAGCCCCCAGCAACCGACCAGGACATGTTCCACCGTTTCTTCCCCCTCCCCACAGATGCCACAAGTGACGTCTTCATCCTCTCCCCAACTTTCTACTTCATCACTTGAGTGTCCAAGGCCCCAGCCCTCGCCCTAAACAGCAGCATACTCCCCAAGTCGGCCTCATTACAGCTTGCCCTTCTCAATCTGCTCTTTTCTTCCCGGTACCTCTCTGTCGACTTTCCTCTCGTATCCCTCTTCCTCCTTTCCACTTCGACATCCTTAATGCTCTTCCTCTAACCCCCTTCCCCAGGACTACCTTCACAAACTTCCCAGTCAATCTTCTCATCCTGGCCATGCACACACATCCACATTACACACCTCCACATTACAAACTTGTACACCCTCCACACAATTGTCTCCTCCTCCAGCCCATGCACCCTCCTATCAAATCCAATCTTCGCCGTCACCTCTCTGGCTTCGAAGGATACCACCCTATTTCTCCATTCACAACTTCTCCCGCCGTGAGTCTAGATATTTTGATGTGACTCTAATTCCGATTCCTAGAGGGCATGTTTGGATGCATGAGTAGTCGTGTGACATCTTTCTATAACTACGTCACCCACCCACTCATTCGTAGTATTAGTCTTTAGCCATTCCAGGGTTCATACCGACCTGGAAAGTCAGGGGAATTCAGGGATAGTCAGGGATATGAAATACGGTTAGTGAAAGCCATGGAAAAAATGAAAAATTGGTGAAAAGTCAGTGATAGTCAGGGATATTCGTTTTTAGAATCATTTTTCAGAACCGTGTTTTTCATTTTTAGAATTTCGTTCTTAGAATGCCGCTTTGCCACTTACTAACTTGTTTTCCATTTTTTTTTAATAAAAAAAAATGATAACAATTGTCAGCTGCCATCCGGGTAGAGTTATAATGCCAGGCCTCCAGAGTGAGCAGTTGATTGTTTTACTGAAAAATTAAAAAAAAAAAAAAAGTCAGGGATATTTGAAGAAGTAAGGCGGGGAAAATCGGGGATAGTCAGGGATATTCATTTTCATACACGAGTATGAACCTTGCATTCAATAGCAAACACTTCGAACAACCTTTATCACGAATCGCGATGTAGTAGTAATTTATTTGTATTCATCAACAGTATTCTTTGTCAACCCTTAGGTGTGTTGTTGGCAGCATTGGGCATTAAGCTTCGTAATAAATTATCCAACTTGGAAGTTATTTAATAATATTGTTACAGTATTGTACAAATACAAATGATTCATAGGCTATTTTAAAAATGTCAACACTCTTACTTTGGAATGTAGTAGTCATCAGAAACGACGCACAATACGCAAAATTCCAAAAGTTCCAAGAAAAAACTTCAATCTTGGCGAATTTTCGATAATCTTATGTGTTTTCAAATCGAAAATACCGTTAATTCGGCAGAATTACTTTGGTCGAAGTTCATATCAAAGACTGTCACTTACGCAAAACCAAAATTCGTCCAAGTTCCACAATTCAAACTTGCAAATTTTCGACTATCTACTGATAGCTTCTTCAGGCAATGCGACAACAACAACAACCACCACCAACGAACTTCACCTAGTCCACTACATTCAAATTTCCCTCTATCCCAATGAGCATTGGAACTCCGTCAGCTCCCAAGCTCACTGTCTGAGTTGGCTTCCTCATCAACACTGGAGCTGTTGGTTTTGCGTAAGTGACAGTCTTTGATATGTTTTCAAATATAGCTAATATTCGAATGTGCTAGAATAAAACTTGTGGGTTTTTAAGTTGATGATAGTGCCCGAGGAAGATAGTCGGCCGAGTTCTCCAGCAACATAGACTGTTGAAAATTCACCTAGGTTGAAGGTTTTTCTTGGAACTTTTGGAATTTTGCATATTGTGCGTCGTTTCTCATAGGCTATATAGTGTTTCGCAACATACTTTTAGCAACAGATTTTTTAAACTTTTTTTGTTGAATTACTAGTGCTTAAAATTGTCCGAACCAACCTATAAACCAAACAATTTTATTTTCATGGCATAACAAACCAACCACAAAAATATAAAACAAAGTATTCGATCTTTTATTTTAAGAGTAGGGGAAATATATATGCCATAAATTGCATTCAGAGGTTGGAACAGCCAAACAAAATATAACCGACTGTGCCTCTGAATTTCTAACCATAATGTGACAAATGTTTGAATCCGTTTTTAAAATATTTTTGCAGGTGTTGTCTAAAGATTCCGTAACTGTGGCTGTTGATGCTGTTGTGTACTACCGCATAAGTAACGCCACGATTGCCGTTTCCAATGTCGCTGACTACGGACATGCAACACGACTTCTTGCTGCAACAACACTGCGCAATGTCCTGGGTACAAAAAGTTTGGCTGAAATATTATCTGAAAGGGAAACAATCAGTCACACCATGCAAGCCGTACTGGACGATGCGACAGATCCATGGGGCGTCAAGGTGGAGCGTGTTGAAATGTAAGACAAATTATTACAAATAATGTCCTCTTACAAAATAGGTGCAACACTATTGAAATTAGATTCCAATATTTAGTGTTCATTGGCATCTCAACAGGAGTAGAGTAACGGATACCCCTGCCGTATGGACTGGATGTGGCAGGCAGGGACAAAAGGGGCACCAAGCGACATGACTGAATTTTTTTTATTTACTTAGAAGTTGGGATTGCTAGCTAGCTTTGATTTTTTCAAATAACCCCCCATTTACGGTCTGTTGTTCTTTTCCAGTCTGACAACGTGCTAGTACTTTTTGTCCCAGTATTTTTCTTTTCTTATTTGCTTATTTTCACAATCGCATTTCACTTTTTTGTTATATGCCCTATTTCAATAATCAAGAATTGGAGATGGTGATTGAATTAATATATGGATATATCCCTCTTCTCCCCCCCCCCCCCTCCCTTCGTAGTAGGGGTCATGGCTGTAGAAGGGTGCCATGTGTTATTCGGCCTTTATTTTCATCCTTTTTATTTTTTCAATTTGTGAATAACAACTAATATTATTCACACTATATAACAGTTCACGCTATACCAAAGTTCCATGTATGTAACTTTTGGTATTGCATGTATTGTTAGTGTGAGTAATTTCTGTTGAACCAAAGTAAATTCGACGTTATGTCAATCTTAAGAACAACTAATATGCAATTAAGAACACACACGGAGGGTGGGGAAGAGATTAATAAGAATATAACAAATTTATTCCCTGGCTCCGTCTAGCTATGATCAGCTGAAGTAATAAATTGTCTTCCTAGTATGCATCCATTTGAAATGTAAACCCAGCAGCAGTCATCACTTGGCCAGCAGAACGTAGACACCATTTTCTACTATCTACTCCCCTATAGCTAATGCATTCTTACACGATGCAAAGTTTTACGTTCTTTTTGACTCCAGCCCTGGGAACCTAACTTTAGTCCACGTTAAATTCTTTGGTTAATTGTCGTATGTTCTCTATTGGATAATTAACTCGTACCTGAGGTAAGCCCACACACAAGCCTAACCGGCTGTTTACTGTGAACTCTAGGAATGTTGATGATGTCATGCATTGATTAAAACGGAAAACCCAGGAATCACTGGTTGTTGACACGACGACCTTTACTAGCCTCACTTGAAGCCTAGCCCAGCTGTTCACAAGTGATGCTTTTAAGCTAGCTAGCCCTTGGCTTGCTTTGGTTGACATCTCATAATAACTGGCCACAACGCGCTTGGGACACGTGCCACGAACGAACCAATCTGAGCCAAACAGCTGTAATCTGACAAAACAGGTAACCTGTGTGTACCAACCTTCACGAATGTCGGACTCCACTCGTCAAATAGCGAGGAAAATTCAGCAGTTGGCAACTTGGATTTTAGAGGGGCTCGCCAAATGGCGACTGATAATAAACCCCCGATGCTTAAATTGTCATATCTCGGGAACCACATTTTCTAGAAACAAGCGGTTTGCGGCGTTGCATGCAGAATTGCAACTGCTTTTTAACGGATTGGAGAGTTAGATTAGTCCAAACAATATTTAAGCATTAAGTAGCAGGACAACTGCTAAGTTTCTACGTGGCGAGGAGGTAATTGTCAATGGCGAGTGCATTTTAATGTCTACCGGACAAATGGTGAGTGCCACACAATTCACATTCGTGAAGGTTGGTGCGTACTATTATTACTGTGGCCATTCGAAGATATTATCGGGGGACAAATACTTTAATACCACATTTTAAACGAATGTAAACCTCTGAAGAACACTAAAAGTCCACTTAAGTTTTTGGTGATTAGACACAGGGTCTGGGGCAGTCCTATCTACCTTCTTCAGAAGTAAAATAAAAAGCACAAAACGTCATACCATTTTGAAATTTACGTTGAAAATTTGAGACGTTTTTGTGTTTCGTTTTACTTCTAAAGAAAGTGATAGGACTGCCACAGACCCTGTGTGTAATAACCTAAAGTGTAAGTGGATTTTTAGTGCTCACTTAGCAGCTGTGGTCTGTCATTCGTGACACGTTAGAAATTAAAAGCGCTTGAACCAACCATTATTTTCGTCAAACAGAATAATTTCACACGAAATTTCACGACACCACCCAAAAAAAATTGTGATGATGATAATACTGAATTGAATATTTCGAAAATATACGTTCAAAAAAACCTAATTAAATCTGAATTGTGGATACATTGTAAAACCAAGAAAGTTGACGTTGAGAACATGCATGATGACAACAAAGTTCAAGAAACATGTACCTATCAGTTTTTATATGCATTGACCGTTTTCCAAGGAACAGTCAATTGCATACCTTTTGCGCATGCTGCTCCATCCTGTTAGGTTGATACATTTGTATTGTATAATTTTCTTTAACCACAATGTTTCATGCAGAAACATTAATATTTCTCGCACCGTTCTTAATGGTTCCTGGGATATTGCTGTTTGCATGTTAGTCTTTATGGCTAGTCAAGTTGGGCTAAAATTCAAGTTGCCGACTGTTGGTTTTCAATCGCCAAATTGCGAGAGGTAACTTGACATTGGAGAACATTACTAAAATTGAAAATGTATTGAAAATCCTGTAGTTCCAAGCTGTAGGAAACCTATCCAAGTTTGGGAATAATGCATAACAAACCTTAAAAATAGGAAATTTTCAATTGTTACTTTGAGAATTCCCTACATATTTTTCACAATTACGCTCATTCTCAAAAACATCGTATATTGCAAAATTGTATAAACCTACAGTTTTAAGCCTGCTGTTCCGATTTTCTTTTCTTATCAAATTACTTGTTCAGTGATACAGGTATAGCTGAGACTTGTAATTTCACGGCTTTAGCCCCCTCAAAACGAGGTTTTTTTTTTTTTTTTTAAATAGTGCCACCACTAAGTACAGTTGCCATTCCTGAAGCAGAATATGTTTAGCTGGCCTACAACTATTAAAAACAAACTGAGGAGAAGCAGATGGGGTGATAAGAGGGGGGAGGGTAGTTATGGGTGTGGTTAGAAGTGTAAAGAAAAATTTTTACCCTGTGCAAATTTCTTGATGTATAGTTAAGGATCAGTACTCTACGTGACTTTTTTAAGCACATTTCTCGATGACATTTTCTGCGAGAATTTGTAAAATATGCAACGAAAAAAGGTAATTTCCTAAAATTGCAATGTTGGGTGAATTCTGACAAAAAAAAAAGGCCCACAACAAATAAAAAATAGGTTCGCAAGTGCTGTATAATACGAGTAAGTTTCTTAAAGGGCAATTACATCCATTTTGAAATGCATGTTTGACTTTTGGATCACTTACACAATAACTAAACACAAGAATTGCGGTAAGAATACGTTACTTACGTCCGATATAACAATTTAATTACTGCATCACCAAAACACGACACGGAAATCGCCATTGTTTTGCGACTCGCAGCCGATTGAGATAGCTGTATTGACTATGAGGAGCTCAAGCGTCTGGCGGCCTTAGCTGGCCGGCAGTGCAGTGGCCAGGTAAGGCTGTCAGACGCTTGAGCTCCTCACAGTCAATACAGCTATCTCAATCGGCTGCGAGTCGAAATCGAAGAGATCCGTCTGTCGGCATTAATTTCTACGCGTTCCAGCAAAACAATGGCGACCTCCGTGTTGTGTTTTGGTGATGCAGTAATTAAATGTTATATCGGACGTAAGTAACGTATTCTTACCGCAATTCTTGTGTTTAGTTATTGTGTAAGTGATCCAAAAGTTAAACATGCGTGTCAAAATGGATGTAATTGCCCTTTAAAATGAAAATTCCACTTTCTACTTCAAAATAGCTAGCGTCAACGAACAGATTCCGTTATTAAGTAGAAAATTTGCAAATTTTGCATTAATGCATTAGGCAAAAATTGGACGCTTTTCGGCAAAATGCGTAGTTTTTGTGATTGTAAATTTCTTTTTCGTTTTTGGTCCGAAGTTATCACACTAAAAAAAAATATGATACCTAACCTTCCCGTAGGGTAAATCATTTTGCAGAAGAGCTAGCCGTTCTAAGTTAAATACGGTAAATACGGATACAAACCTATTTACGTTGCCTTTTGGATTTATATGTCAAGACTGCCTGAGCGAGGAATCGAACCCACGAGCCACGAACTATGATATCAAAGGACGCGGTCCTACTACTAAGCCATACTGACACTGAGGTTGTGGGTAGTGATTTCAAAGGTAGTGGGTTCGATTCCCCACTCAAGCAGTCTGAAAAGTCCAAAAGGCAACGTAGAGGTTTTCATCCATATTTATTTAACCCAAAGTAGCATACGGTACCCTCGTTCTGCTTAGGGGTAACATTTTTCGTAATGTTATTAACGCACAGGTAGCGTACAGAAATTTGGTTGTACGAAGAGTACACAAAATTTATATTTTATGTTTCTTGTTGACAGATTTGAAGTTCAGATACAAAATTTTTATTCAGTATTTCGTTGCTTTTTTCGCACGGTAATAATAGTTAATAGGCATATTTAACCAACAATGACAATGACCAACAATTCAATACTTTGCATGTTAAAAGCCCAAACGACCACCTACTCGCGCTGCAGTGATAAAAATCGAGTTAAAAACAGTAATTTACCCATTTTTTGCCATTTTTTTCCTTTCAACTCTTGTTTCAAGATTTCAGTTGTTTTAAGTGTTAATATCAAAATCTGAAACCATTGGATTAGAAAATTAAC
>JAHWFP010186507.1:2468-15298 GCA_023313725.1 Lithobius niger | reverse complement strand
ATCTAAGTTTCTTATATTTTCACCCTGGACGCCATACATCGCGTCACTCTTTTTCTTTGCTACCGTGGCAAGAATGAGCCCGCTCGCCCTCTTGCTGATTGTTAAAACTTCGTTTGTTTAATACAATGCCTTCATGGAGTCTGGTCACAATAGGACAGTGACACGCCGTAGTATTATTGTATATAACTCTATGCTGGAGCCATAATGGGTTAGCTGCAAGGAGCACTGCGGAGAAAAACAGACGGGCGTCATGCTGAAGCCGATGCTGTGAAGAGTGGATTTCTTAGGCCTAAAACGCGCGTTTTTTGTTGTTGGAGAAAACAACGTTATTTTAAGCCTAAGAAATCCGTTCTTCCGTTATTTTTTCCTCCATTTTTATGTAGCGCACCTTGTAGCTATGCCCTCCAAATGCTAGCTCGTACCCATACTTGGAGCCAATATGGCCGCAAATGTCACTGCTCTATTTAAGTCTGCTCCTAAGCGAAATATGTATATATAGAAGATAGATAGATAGATGTTCTTGAAAACATTCCATGAAATGTTCTTTGCACCTTCTTTGGACCTAGATCCATTACTTTGGAATACCTCGGATTACTTTGGAATACCTCGGATTACTTTGGAATACCTCGGATTACTTCGGAATACCTTAGATTACTTCGGTTTACCAGTGGATTACCATCGGATTACCTGTTAATATTAATAATATTAATTATTATTATTTTATTATTTATATTAATAATATTAATAATAATATTAACAGGTAATTCGATAGTAATCCACTGGTAATCCGAGGTAATCCGAAGTAATCCAATGTATTCTCATACTTGTGTTACTTCGAGTTTACTCTGAATACCAAGAACAACTCAGAAAACCAAGGAAAACCTCGGATTATCACGCATTACTTCCAGTAAACGTTAGTCAACAAAGTTTCTAATATACTATTGGATTACCCGGGATTACCACAGAGTATATGTAAAAATTTAGATTACTAGAATTTATTTTGACTGATTACGTATTGTTATCTAGGCTACAGCATGGAATTTCAGATCAACCAAAATTCCGTAATTCAACTGATCTTTGTTAACAAGCAAGTTGCCTCCGTTGCCTCGCAAGGTGCAAACATGCGTTTTGGCGGGATCAGGCGGGTTTCACTCGTAAAGCATTGACATAGTTGAAACAGAAAAGGAGTACTTTGGTTTACTTGGATTACTGGATGACTGGATCACTAAAAGCAATACTTATGATTACTGGAATATTTTCGATTACCTCGAATTACTGGATTACTACACGGAATACTTCGGATTACTGCCGGATTACCATTGATTTTCTGAGGTGGAATACATCGGATTACTAAAGATTACCTCGGAATACCAGGGATTACTAAGGATTACCACGGATTACCAAAATTACCTGAGGATTACCAAGGAATACTGCGGATTACTTGCGGATTACCAAACACTTGTACACTGGATTACCAAAGTTGATACCCCCTCGGCTTCATCATAGCAAGTGGCATTATTACTACTGTTTTATTGGCTAAGTAATACACCAAGAAACAAGATCAACCATTGAGTTAATAAATTATATAGGAGATCAACTGAGGTAATAGCTATGGCAAGACAACCACGTCGCTTTTATCTCATCTGGCATTGTCAAGAATATAAACAGGACAGATAGCCAATTGGGCTCGATAAGCGTTAATTAAATACTGATGCAAACCTATTTACGTTGCCTTTTGGACTAAAATGTCAGACTGCCTGAGTGGGGAATCGAACCCCGACCTTTGAAACCAAAGGCCGGAGTCCTACCACTCAGCCATACTAATTGCTGCAATAGTAGATTAGGTTTTGTGACAAAACGATAGAAATAAAAAACGCCTTAAATACGTCACCAGAAGTAGGCTAACTCACCAGCTTAACTAAAGCGTAATCGCCATATGCCATTTGAGTGAACATTGGATTAATACTGGGCGCCACAGCTGGAACCAAGAGTTGTGAAGTAGATTTCGGAGGATCATCCTTAACTTGCTGAGCGTAATATCGCCATAATTCTGGTTTAGGATTTGTTTCGGGCAGATCAAGTCGTTTTCTCCTGTTTGCTTCTTCCTCACATTTAATTTTAAAGTAAGTGGCGAGGACTTCTTCAGCGGTTTTAACAGGAACTTGAATGACCCCACTCGATTCCGATGGAGATTGATCTGAATTTTCTCCTTCATCCTCCTTGGGCGATCCTTCGGATGAGCAAGGCGGTTCACCGTCCGAAGAAGCCATAGTCTTTTGAGAAAAAGATTCAGTCGACACTCATTAGCACCACTCAAAGCCTGTACCCGGTGTAATAATCGTCGCCGAATTAAAAACAGCCTCTCGTAATTTAACGTAAACCAATATAACGTACGAACTTTAGCCTATAATTCTTTAATAAGCAAGTAACTTGGCTTTTCCGGTAAGCTGAAGTATGCAATTCTAGTTTGGATAGGCGCTAACTAACGTGAATCTGAAGCTTCGGCGTTGATGCGAAACTACACCGAAACTGAAAGCTACGGGTTGCACAAAATAAGAGCGTTATTATTTTAAGCGTTATATTTCGGTTTGTATTAATTAAAAAATAAATTATGGCAGTATTTTGAATTTATTTGAATTATGTGTTTAATTAAAAAAACTTCACTGATTAAATGTTCTATTTTAGGTTTCGGTATTAATTTGGTTTCGATTTCAAGCTTTTTATGCTGAGGTAGAACCGTCTTTAGTTTCGTAGTTTGATTTCTGAAAAAATAAACAAGAATTCTTATTTAAACTAGACTAGTAAATTTAGCTTTAATGCCTTAATATTTATTTACTACAAATACGTGGCTCAAACAAACAAATTATAAACAAATGTAAATACGAAAGTGACATATTATCCTTACGGTTTCTACAATGGCCGTTTTGTTAATGGCGGCGATTTCAACGATCGTTTGGGACTGAAGTATTGAAGAATATCTCAATACGACGTTATTAACAATTCAAGCTAGCCTGATATCCTTCGACTTCGATCGAATTGTACTTTAACAGTTGATTTCGGGGATCACCAAGCTAATCAAGTAATGGTAAGCCATTCCTTTCTGTTAAAAGCAGCATGGGTGACGAAATTCGTCTGCTATTATAAAGCGGGGAACACAACGCTAACGTACGAAATTTTACATTTTCTGTTGGTGAGGCTGTTTACTGTAGCACGAATAGCACCGTGTTCAGTAGTTGTTCATGTGTGTTTAATTGCTGGTTTAACTTATAGTTACTTTATTTTCGTACAAACCTGTATTGATCACCGTTTAGCTGGCATCAATAACGTATGTTTTGTGCGTCTGTAAGATTTTTGTCTTGTAGGCTAATTTCCGTTCCTCCCCCTTCCCTACCCATTCGTAAACCAAACGAAACAGGGTAAAGTCGTTTTCGCCCTCCCAGTATTTGGTGATACCCGATAGCTTCCTTGGCGGACACGTTGTTTCTCTCTATGCACTGTATTATTGTAAGTTAGGTTGGACCAGTTGCCTTGTCTCGAGTTTTACCAGGCAGAGTGCGGGGCTTAATAATTGAAGAACGTCTTGCATAACGCTACGGCTTGGTAGCCCTACTTATTACACCCACATCGTTTCCTGCTTTTCAATGTTTTTAATGTAGATTATTAAGGTAACAGTGTCGCCCTGTATCAAACACTATGCTGCGGTGAAAGTTTCCGAAAAGGTACCACCCTGCTGCATATGTGTGCCCACAGAAGGGGAAGGGGGGGGGGGGCAGGGGGGGGATTGAAGTCACGATTCCAGTAGAAAGAAAATTAAACATCAAGGCCAATATCGCCAAGAAACGATATTTGTGTGTCATCGCTTTTTTTTTCCTAGTCCGTCCCTCCCCCCCAAAAAATAAAAAAACCAGAAGAAATCCTCGTCAATGCTTATTCTTTCTTCACCCTCTTCAACATTGTGTAGAATGATCAATGACAAAATATATCAACCTCTCCCCCCCCCCCCCCCCGGTAAATAAGACTGTTGTGAATTTGTAATTGTGGAATGGGGGGGGGGGGAGTATAGGTTATCAGCCACCTTTCCGAGGAGTGAGATATAACAATGTCGAGGCCCGCAGGGCCGAGCCATTGTTGTATCTCTCCGAGGAAAGTGGCCGATAACCTATTTACCACCCAATTTCACGATCTCAGTCCGACAACGATAGTATAGCACGCACACAACAAAAGATTAATCGTGCTGAAGTTCTTTTGCTTAGAAAAGTCGAAATGCGACAAAGATGTCATTTTTGGCAGCATTGTTATTCCTTCCTTGGTGAAAGGTTCTGTGCTCGTGTTTATTGATTGTAACTCGAAACGGAAGTGCCCCGTCAACGTTTGTACCGCGGAAACTCAACGACAAACACCCACTTCAGACAACTTCTCTTAAAAAATTTTTAGAAGTTGTTGTTTGAAGGGGCTATTCGGCGTTGAGTTTCCGCGGTATGAACGGTGATGGGGTACTTCGGAATCGAGTAACAATACAGAAATAAAAGCAAAAAATCTTTGTTGGCTAACTGGGTATTCGTTCGTTGTGCGATGATGGGTGCTTTCGGAATCTGGAACAGTTATGCGGTAAGACAATAAACTTATAATTATAGGACGGATAGCCTAATGGGCTCGATTAGTGATAAATAAACGTATACTCAATGTGTAATAATTTTGGCATTACGTTTAATTCAAGTTGAAAAGCTCCACATTAAATAAATAAAAAATAATGAAAGCCATGACAGACGTTTGTATCAGAAAGGCTAGCATTAGGCTTTGTCACGATTTTTGCGGAGTGGTGGAAGGGGGGGGGGGGGGGGGGAAGGAATGGCATAGGAGCAGACAACGGGAGTCGGTAGGGTGATGGCAATCCCCCAACAAATTTTTCACTGTCCAGACTGACGAGCAAAATAGAATCTGTTCTAAATTTTATCAAGGCTGTGACGTCGTTTGTAATTTTAAGTCGGGCAAAAGTTCAGGTAAATAAAATTGTGAACGAAAGAACAACGCTTTTCATAGGCTACCTGATTTATGTATTATTTCGTTTATTTAGTAAGTATTGGTTTTAGTTTCAAGTTTCCAAACGACGCGATATTGTGACTTTCCTTAAGTAATTTGTTAAAAATGAAAGAAGTAAAATAGTTGTTGACATTTTTCCAAAATTATTTCTCCAAAATGGTAATTTGTGTCTAATTGATTCAGCTCGTAGGATAGTGTTATTCTTTATAGTTCTTAAAAGATATTCCATTTCAAAATAGTTTTTTTGTTACAATCAAATCATAACTTACCAATTTTTTTTCACAAGTTCCTAATTAAAACCGGGCTACTTTACCGTTGGAGACCTGCATTTTGTATGGTCATACTCATTATTCTGGTCCACTCATACCCATCAAGATATTGATCACCTAATTGATAGCCTACTGACTTAAAGTTTTTTGTTATGGAATTTATCGACATGTACGGCAATTCACTCGAGCCTCATGCTGTATTTTAACAGCATTATTAGAAATCGCAAGGTCCATTAAATCTGCAAGGAATTGGAAATCACAGCCCTCTTTAAAATTCTGGCCTGGCGGCGGCATATTAAATTTGACGCTTCAAACGTTGCTGATTTGCGATAATTCCAATCATTAGTGTAACTAAAGTCGTTACTTGATGGAAGCTAGTAATTATGGCCTTTTAGCGGCCTTACTTGAAGGAAGGCGCACGTCCCTCTGGTTTTGGACATGTTGATTGAAAACCAGAGATGCGTGCTGTCCTTCTGGCTACCTTCCTTTACCGAAGCCACTACAAAGGACTTAACAAGGGGTAGGTGCTTTGGAATGAACCGTTTGCAAGGATAATGGAAAAACTGGAATAAAGCTGAAGAAGTATCGATACGGGAATATACTTAAGTTTTAATGTTGGTACTGGAAAATATTGGAATTCCTAGTGGTCCTGAAAGCAGGATATTCTGAAAGCAGAATATTTTAAACCTGTGTTTGTTAAGCTTTTTACAAATGTTCGACTGATTTTGTTTTGAAAAGTTGGATTTTGTTTGTCTGTTTTTTTTTTTTTCTATTTTGGACACGATAACCTTGGCAGTTTTGTTCTAATCTAGTTGAAATTAATGCCAAAGGAGATTTGGTGCGTAAAATTCACGAGTTTGAAGATGAAATTCCTACTTCAAAAGCTCAAATATTTCGGAAATATTCAGGGTTTTAGCCGATTTTTAGTAGTGGCGATAAGGGAGCTAGATATATAAAGCTAGTGGCCCCGATCACTGCATGCACAAAACTGAATTTACTGTAGTCAAAGCTCTTTTAAGTGTGAAGAATGCAGAAAATAATTACAAAGGTTAAAAAATAGTAACTACAAATTTCACACAGTTTGAAATACAGCGGTTGCTTCTTTTTTTTTCATTTCTACAGCAAATCGCACGCGTGGTGGCAACGTGAGATTCGTAAATCCGTCTGGAGTCATAAAGTTCGTTGTTGGATTCGTTCCCTGCATTTAGCTTGCTTTGTATTCAGAGATAGTGGTGTAAGATGGAAATAGAAAACAAACTGATGTGTCTAGCATCTCTTACTTGGCCTAGTTATTTTGGTCTTCAAGAACTCATATCGATTATTCTATGCTTAGTTACACACGGTGGCATAACGTTTTCAAATGTTAAGGGATTCAATTCATTACTTGAAAACATTTATTTCCAAACTTTATTTTTAAAGTTTGTGCCACCCCACAATTTCTCTGGCTGATGTACGTTACGTTTATTAATATACAAACAATACTGTCATCCTTCCATAAATTTTATAGCTGATGTGAGTTTCTTAATATCCGAGCAAGATTTATCCCTCCATATTATTTATAGTTGATGTAAGTCACTTAATTTCCGAATAACACTCTCATTCCTCCATAATTTTTAAAGCAGTACGTTTCTTAATATCTAAACAAAACTCATCCTTCTATATTTAAAATCAATTAGCTCTCACCCACAAGCTCTTTGTGGGTGAGAGCTAATTGATTTTAAATGATCAATTGGTAAAAATTGTCCCAGGCCTGGGTGTCAGCCATTCAGTAGAATGGAGCCCCAAACAAGCAGACGTTTTCTGCTATTTCGCTTGCTAAAACCGTATTCGTTTCGCACTTGTCATCCTTCTATAATATTATTGCTGGTATATATTTCTATCTAACAAACACTCTCAAACCCTAATAATATTTATATCTGAAATAAATTTCTTACTTTCCAAAAAAACCGTTGCGTAACCATCTGTTATATTTATAATTCGTGTACGTTTTTTAATATCTGAATAAGACTCCAATAATATTTATATTTGAACGTTTCCTAATTTCCGAACAAGACCTTTCCTTGTATAATGTTTACAGCTGGTGTATACATTTCTTAATATCTGGACAGCCTCTTACCCCTCTGCAATACTTGCAGCAGATGTTTGTTTATTAATTTCTGAATAAGACTCTCAGCCTTCCTCAATATTTATAGCTGGTGTACTTTTTATAAATTTCCAGATAAAACTCTTATCTCACTGTAATATTTATTGCTGATGTTTGTTTTTAAAACTCCTCGCACCTCCATAATTTTTATAGCTGATGCCGTCTTCTTGAAATCCGAACACGACTCTCATTCTTCGGATAATGCAGAGTATTACGTACTTTTCGTAATTTCCGAACAAGACTCATTCTTCCATAATATGTACAGCTGACATATGTTTAATTTCCGAACAGGACTCTCATCCCTTCATAATATTTAAAGTTGGTGTACGTTTCTAGACTGTAATCCTTCCATAATATTTACAGTATGTATCTTAATTTCCGAACAAGACTCATACTTCCATTATAGACGGTGTTTGGTTCTCAATTTCTGAACAAAACTGTTCGTAGTTTCCGAACAACACTCGTCACTCCCTAATTTTTATAGCTGGTGTCTAGTTCAGTTTCTAATAACTGAAAAAGACTGTTGCTGACGTAATCTTTATAGTTGACGTACACCCGACGGCAGAAAGGGGTGCGACGTGCGACTATGTCGCAGATAATCTGGCACAGTCGCAGACAAAACGTGTCATTTTGACCAAATTTCTGCCGTTTCGCCAATTTTTGACCGACTTGGACATTCCAATACGCCATTTTAATCGTCTCGATGAGACCTTTCCGTTGGTGGAAGAGCCAGATCAATATAACAAAGCACTGAAAAGTTATTCAGTAAAAACCAATAAATATGCACGTAACCATACAAAAATTAGCTGCAGACAATTTTTCCCTGACAATTAGTGTCGCAGACAGAAGCAGAAAATTCTGCTTTTGGGGTCACGTGATATGCACGTCACAGCAAACAGCCATGTCGCGTGGAATAGATTGGGGGGGGGGGGGGGGCCCCCACCGTGAATAACCAAGATGTTACTGGTGCATGTTTTTGTAAAGATGAACAATTTTACGGGATATTTTTCCCCCATCGTAACTAGGAATGGTACGATACAGAATTTGTTTATCACGATCAAATTTTTAAAATTATCACAATAATCGATAATATCTCGATAAAACAAATTTTGAGGCTGGAATAACCATTTTAATTTTGTTAATTAAAAATAACCCTTGGCTGAAGCCTGCAGTGCAACCTTCACGATGTGAATTATTTAAGTCACCATTTGGCCAGTGGACATGAACATGCAATTGCATCCATTGCTTCATCACCACACATAGAAATAATTTAGCAGTTGTGCTACTACTTTATGCTTAAATACTGTTTGTGTTAAACTCACTCTCTAGTCTGCTGAAGTGGCTCGCAACAGTATTGCACACTTTGTTGGAGAACCCTCGTAATTTCGCACGCAACGCTGCAAATCACTTGTTTCTTGCTGTTACGGGTTCCGAGATATGGCAATTTAAGCATAGGGGTTTGCACGATAATTCGATAACTCTGAAACAGCGCGATACGATATTATCGATTATCGTGCCACCCCTAATTGTAACGCTAAGTTGCAACAAATTTGGAATGAAGCATAGGTGCCTTACGACTTACTTATACCACGCGCCATGGCTGTTTGCTGTGACGTGCATATCACGTGACTGGGCTAGTCCAATCAGACGGCCAAACAGCCGTTGTTCTCGTTCGTCATTGGCTAACTCATGGTGACGTCACGCCAAACAGCCATTGTGCATGGTTTAAAAATATGCAATAAGGTTCGGAATGGAGAAGGTACTTCTTGAAAAGTCTGGAAAGGTAAGGGGGAAAAATGATGATGTGGGTGCAAACCCTGATCCGTGTTTCAGTTAATAAATTATTAATCCGTTGGAATTTGGTCATCAGGTTCGTTACTGTTGCCATGGACACGGAGAAGACCAGCAGTTTGAAGAGGAAACGGAAATTGCCCAGGAAGGAACATGAAAAAAGACGTGTAAGTTAGTTCTATTTATTTTCGTTAGAGATTGCACGCGACACCATCTTTGACCTGAATTCCGACCCTTTCTAACACTATCGATCACTAACATTAATAATGCACACCGCATCTGGGCTAGGAGTGGGAAACATCATTGGTGTCTACGGTTCGTGTTGGTCACTTACAGGTAGAAAATATCGTTGCGGCGATTTTTTTTTCTGTCCAGCTCATTCCTAAACTGGTGTTAACATTACGGTTTCGTAGGTTTGTGGAGTACCCGCCGTGTTGCAAAATGATCGTTTATTTGAGACGAATATCAAGGTTTGATGATCCCTTAGCTGTTGAACTTCTAGCATGTATCTGCATTGTCCATTTGTTATCCACCTGTGTGTACTGCGCTTTTGAACAGTCTATGTGCACGCTCGAATTTTGATATTTAATTTTTTGGCTAACTTTGGGTTATGCTCATCTGCATCACCAAGATAGTGTTCAACTACTGCTCAAGTATAGTCTTGGACAGCCCAGTTACAGAGAAGGTTGGGAATTTTGCAACTGCCAGCTCACTTTCATGGTGACGTAAAAGAGGGGGGTCTCGTACTGATGTTTCGAATGATCCGAATTAATATTGATATTAATTTTGATAACTGCCTGTTTGAACTGTTGGCTTATGGGGTCACAGTTTAAAGTTACGCAACACGTTTGTCAACATAATTTTGTTAAAAATTCATTTGGTCACCGCCTGATTGAACTATGGAACTCTTTGCCTGACAATGTTTTAGGTGCCACTTCAGTGGTTTCATTCAAAAAGAGACTTGACGATTACATTCATCACGACGTGAAGTATTTCTATGACTGGGGAATGAGGATGCTGTTGACCAATGCTGCATTAACTCCAACTGCATGTTCTTTCTTGTTTTTGTTGGTTTGACTGTTATTAGATATTTGTTTTACTAATTTGCATTTCGTTTTTTTTAAGCTTTAAATTAATTTTTGTTGTTGCACTGTTTGCAGTTTCTGCAAAGCATATTTCTACTTGCCGGCAAGAAAATATACACTTATACCTGTAAATTTCTGCACTCAGTTCCTGAATGCTGTCTACCCTGGGGGGATCAAAACACTGTAGATACGCTCAAGTAGAAAGCCCAATTTTACCTGGGAGAAAGGGTTAAATTGGTTTCTATTGCCTAATTGAAAATACGCACTACCTGTGCCCACCCAACCTCCCCTCTTGAGTCACCAACATGACACATCGAGAGGAAATGTAGATGGCTGGCTGACGCCCTAACACCATTTATGGATTGTCTGTACGAGCTGGAGCATGCACAGATGGGCTGCTGAGTTGCCGTATGTAAAGAGTTTTGATCCCTCCTGGGTAGACAGCGTCCAGGAACTGAATGCAGAAATTCACAGGTAGTGTATATTAAATGGGCTTAATTATTTTCAATTAGGCAACAGAAACCAATTTTGACCTTTTCCCCAGGTAAAATTAGGCTTTTTGTATAGTATATATTTTGTTGTTAGGTGAATTACTACCTTCCTATTTAGGGAAACCGATAACAAATGTTATTTATAAATAAATAAATAAATAAATAAATAAATAAATAAATAAATAATTGTGCAGATAAAGCAGAATCAATAAGGTGAAACACTCTCCATTGTCCTAGGGATGCACCGAATACAAAATTTGCCGAATACCAAATACCGAATATACAACCGAATACTTAAGTTGCCGAATACCGAATATATAACCGAATACTCAACTTGCCAAATACCGAATATACAACCGAATAGTTAAACTGCAGAATATCGAATATTCGGCACCAAACAATTTACATATTCGGCCGAATACCGAATTATTCAGCCGAATATTTGACCGAATACCTGTTATTTAGACATATTTGATCATTTTTTCCTTCTTTTAGAAATGTCAGAAGACAATTCCTCACAAACCAAAAAATAAATGCTTAGCTAAACGTTCTTACATTCACACATTCTTACATTTATACTAAAAAATATTCGGCCGAATACCGAATACTTGAATTTTTGCCCGAATAGGCCGAATACCGAATAATTACCGAATATTCGGTGCATCCCTACATTGTCCAGTGCTCAAGCTGTACGGCAGACGTCTTGCTGACGGTAAAAACAATGGTCTGTTTAGTCAAGCCAATGCAGCTGTGAGTGAATTTCTTCGGCCTAAATATGAGCGATTATTTTTGGATTTGTCTTCAGCTGCAGCAGTTTTTAGCGAGCGGACTCTTTTGTTTTCCGATTTGCAACCTTAATTGATGTTGGCACATAAGGGTTTAGACATTCAACAGTTGCTCGGCCGGTGCTCGGTGGCTTTTACTTCCATTAAGGATTTATAGGGTTGGGGAGGAGAATTTGTGACTGAGACCTCTTCTGGAATGTCTTAGATTCATTCCTATTAGTTCCGTCTAAGTTTATGGAGGGTGCCACGAGTTTTATGTGGGAACTTCTACTCAGTTTTCAGCTTAAGGTAAAACAAAACTAAACGAAACTAGCTTGTATTTAATTATTACTTAGTTTAGCTTAGCTGTAATTTAGTTTACTTTAGATTTGGGCTGAAAAATGAGCAAAAATTACCAGATGGAACGTGTGGCGCCCTCTGAAAACTCGGACGGAACTAATAGGAATGTATGTTCACGTTTCAATAGGGACTTTTTAGAGTTACAAATTCGCCTCCTCAACCCTGTAAATTCTTACTTACATGTACATACCAAACGCAACGACGTATATTGTTGTCAATATGGATTATTAATAAGAATTATTGACACACCTGTCGTTATCTACAATAATTAATTACTCTTGATTTGGCAAGCGTAATCGTGAAGACTGGTGTCCCATAACCGGCCGATGTAAGGCGCGAGATGCTCCGGCTCGACAATGCGTTAGCCATCTCCAGCAGGAAAAAATAAGACGTGTTTGCACGGCTTAGTCGCTAGGCAATGGATAGCGTGTTACTTATAGATTTTGTTACATAGTTCGTCATTTTTGTCGAAACCATATTCCGGGACAAAATATGAACCTTAAGAAACGTTAAATCAACTCCGTAGCACAAGCTTTTGTGCTACGGAATAAGTATTTAAACGTTTATATGTTTAAACGTTAATATTGTCACTGCAAACTACTGAAGCTGGAAATGGTAATGCTTTGACGGTAATGACATCACTGTAATTCCATGTCACTCATCGACGTGGTTGCTACACACCAAGTTTGCTTTAAAGGCGCAGCAAATGACGAAAATGCAGTGACCTACTTAAAACACAGATTTGTGGAGTTTTTCAATTCTGTCGAGTCTTTATATCCCAAATAGTCCATGCTGTTAGTGCAAAAACATTTCAGTTCCGGCAACAAGCTGCATATTGTACATGGAAGCTGCTCACATGTTGTAGTTTACAAATCCGCCGGGAGACA